>JAQGBS010003468.1:0-11488 GCA_034698545.1 Acrobeloides obliquus
ATACGGGTTTTTTGCTAATGCTTGCATGGTTCAAGCCATTTTTTGAGAAGCCATATCTACTACGGGTCTTTGACAATTGTCCTATACTACCTCTAAAGAGTTTAGAGAAAATGGAGCCGAAAATTTTTGATAAAACAATTTTATTTTGGGCCTTGTAAGCAGAAATAGATCTCTTCTTCAAATACAAATAATGTAGTAAAAATAGGTTTTTTGTTTTTGCTAATTTTGCCATTTATTTGCTCATTTTTGATGACTTACGCGGTTTTTTTGGTAAAAATTGGGAAAAAGTTTAAAATTAAAAAAACGAGTTACGATATCAGCTCAACAAGACGAGTAAAACAAGGTGTATATTGTACAAAGACGCTAATGACATAGCCGAGTGGTTAGTGTACCAGGGTTTGCACTTATAGGTCTCGGGTTCGAATCCGCGTTTTTCGGTAATGTACTAGGTGGGTTGTAAATCTGGATAAAATTTCTTTGCTTAGAGCAGCATTCTCTTTTCTTCGACCCTTTTCCTCAATCGGTTGTACCCCGTACCACAACCTATAAGTGCAAATCCTGTCACACTAACCACTCGACCATATAATTCGTTAGTACCTTGTACAATATATACCTCGTTTTATTCATCTCATTGAGCTGAGTTGAAAGGCATGACTTGTCTTTAAAATTTTAAATTTCCTCCATTTTGCAAAAAAACCGCCTTGGTAAATTTTATCTTTATGTTCATTTGTTTGGATTTCGTTTAAAATTTCAAATTTTTGTGTTATTGACACGAAAACCCTGAAAATCAGGGTCAAGTCAAATCATTCTATAGAAATCCAAACAAACAAAAATTTTTTGGTGCCATAAATCTTTTTCTTCCTCTAACAATGGTGTTTTATATGAAAAATCTATGAAGAAAAACTCAAAGTTTGAAATCCACACAAAATTTAAATTTCAAAATCATAGACTTTTCAATCTTTTATTTCCGGTGCTTATGGGTCTCTTTAGTGATGCACAAGTTAGAAAAAAAGTGACAATCCTTGTCATCGGTCGGGAATATGCGAATTTGAGGACGATAATTTTTTGTTCATTGTGACAAAGGAGGCAAATTTTGTCACAAATTTATCACTATGAACAATTTATATTCAATCTCAAAATTCCTATATTTATCGGTGACAAAAATAATTATTTTTTGTAACTTTGAAGCCGAATTTATACTTGCATCGTGTCGCGACAGTGTATTTTGTATCGCGCGACACATCACGGACGCGTCGCTGACGTTTATAGTCAGTCGCACGACGCGACTATACAGTCTGCATACTTTTGCAATATATCCCTGCGTGGTCGTGTTGGCGGGAAAATTCTCGGGAGGGGTTACTAAATCGAATTAGAGAGAAGAGTCACTAAATCGAGAGTTGACTGTAGATGCAAATGCCTTGCGACGTGTCGCAGCGCGACGGAAGTATAAATCTTCGGTGAGCATCACTAGTCTCTATGCAGTATTTTTATGCTATCAAATAAGATTTTTGTTAAGAATGAAAAAATTGGTTTTATAGCATGCTATTTTAATCATTTTTCTATATGAACCATTTCGTTGTGCTCTTTATGCGGGTCTTAAATGTGTTTGAATTAAAATATTTATTGAAAAGATAATCTCAGAAAAGTTTTTTTTAAATTTTCAAATACATTTAATTTTAATTTGTATATATAATTTGATCTTGATGTGATAGATATATATAGGACAATTTATTAAATAAATATTTTTTAATAAAAATTTTTTTTCTAAAATTTGTCTTAGAAAATATCGAAAATGCAAACTTCGACTTAAAGACAATATTCAAGCTCGTATACTTATGGTGCATGAATCTGCCGCTCGAATACGCTGAATTTGAAACAGAATTTGCACATCGTCACGTCGTTGATTGCCACAAGAAGTTCCGTCAGATTTGCGTCCGCTATTTTCGAGCCCATCCGATTCGATTAGTTGGAGGCAGATTAACTGTAGAAGCCGACGAAACTTTCCTGAGTAGAAGACATGGGCGCAGAGGAAGAAGAGTTTGAAGACGCCCAAAGTGGATATTTGCCATCGTCGAGCGTGGATCTGGCTTATCATATTTATGAATCGTGCGAAGACGTAATGCCGCCACACTAATACCTATCACTTTCCGTCACGTCAGATTTGGTTCAAATGTGACGACGGACGAGTGACGATCGTACCGCAGATTACAACGGCTCAATCGCTTCCGACACCGAGCAGTGAATCATGGACTTTATTTTGTCGACCCGACTGACCCAGCAGTTCATACACAAACTATCGAAAACAAGAACGGTCAGTTGAAAGATATGATACGTCGAAGGCACGGTGTGGTCGACCAAATTCTTCCAAGTCTTCTAAAGGAATTCAACTGGCGAGAACGCTTCGGACAGCGAAACATGGTTTTCTACAACTTTTGGAGCCAAGTAGCAGCCCTTTATAGGAGATATTGCATAATTAGCAAAAAAATGTTAGTTTTTTTGACATTTTTTGACAAATTATGCAATAACTTCTCAACCAGAAAGAGTTATGGCATGATTTTGGTGCCATTCGATTGCTACGAAGTCTAGCTTTCTAACGACACCAAAACTAGCTCTCATTTTTGGGAATTTCTGGTGAAATATGCATCAGAAAACGGACATCAGTTGGAGGTCTTGGTAGCACAATGGTAGTGCATTTGGACGGTAGCCAGGAAGGAGGTCCAGGTTCGAGTCTCGGTCGGGTCCGAAAAATTTTGCCCAATTTCAAATTCTCTGACACCAAAACTATCAGGATTGGCTTTATATAGGGGGAACTAAAAGAAACGGGACTTTGGTCCAAAAGTAACGGAATTTTTGTCCAAAAATTTTTTTGGGTCAAATTCCCGTTACTTTTGGATCAAAATCCCGTTTCTTTAAACATAAAAAACGTTCCGAAATGTCAATTTTCAAACGGCCTCTAAAAATATTCCTGATTATCTATGGTGGTTGCTTTTTTTGATCCATTAGCTTTTCTATGTTTGTTGAATTTTTTCATCTTTGACGCTGAGATAGGCTTTAATCATGTTTTCTCATTAAGAATAATAATTGCCGATGCAAAACTACACCTGCAACAAATTATCATGTATGTTATTTATCTCGTGACTTTTTACATCGAGATCATTTTATTTTACATTTTGCATTCATTATGATAGATATTTCAGAAATTTACAGACTAGAATGGGAACAAACTTATTCCTATCTTTTACAATTTACTTCTTTATGTGGGATTATATTGTTTCTTATTACCTTATTTATAGTCATTTTTAAATCGCCAACATCGATGCAAACTTATAAATGGATTCTTGTATTCAATATAATTTGTGGTTTTTTGCTAGATCTAGTATTCAATTTGTCTAGAATATATTTATTGTTGCCTTTTTATATGGGTAATAAGTTGTTTAGTAGGTACTAGGGTTAGGAAACCGAAACTGAAACCGAAGAAAGTCGAAACCGAACCGAAACCGATTGAGTAAAAATCGAAAACGATCCATTTTCTATCGGTTTCCTAGCTCTAGTAGGTACTTATTATAACATTTGTAATGTTAAAATAAAAATGGGTGCGAGTATACGTGGGCAACAAGGGGAGGGGACAGGGACCCAAAATAAGAAGTGGTTTTTGCATACCTGAGCAAAAGGTCCAGAAACGTAAATTTTTCGGATTTGCAATTTAACGACCTTTTTTTGGCTATCAACTCGGGGGTGTAAAATTTACAAATTTGCTCCTATAAGCAAGGGGCAGGGTCCGAGAATAAGAAGTGGGTCCATGTATTTTGGTAAAAAAAAATTTAAGAAGTGGGTCGTAACATAAGCGTTTTTGGTCCTAAATTTACGAAGTGGGTCGAAATATAGGAGTTTTTATCCAAAAAAATTGATTTTTTTGCGTATATATAGCTGCTCCTATACCTATATCTTTTTTAGCCATTCCTACTGGACCTACAAAAATTTTTGGCTCGACTGGTGGATATGTCCAAATGGAATTAATCGTTATTATATTCGGTCATAACTTAATGGGCTTAGCTTTGTGCGCTTTTTATCGATACTCGAACGCAATACCCGTTCATGAAGGTTATTTTTTAAGCAAGCGATGGCATATCATTGTTTCCGTTGCTTGGGGCTATGTATTTTTACTACTCCCATCATTTCTGGCTATTTATATGAGTAGAGTACCGGTAGAAGATTTAAAATCGATATTGATAAAAGAGGTAGTAACATACGTGGGCAAGTGGGGACATGACCCTCCCCCTCATTTCGCCGCATTCGTGAAAAAAATTGAGTACCCAATTCGCATTTTTTCAAGCGAAGCGCGAATAATTTGAGATTTTTATGTGAAAAATGCAAAGTGGGTCATATGCACTCCATGGGGGGGGAGGGAGAGATTCTGCATAAATTTATGCAGAATCCCCCAGGCTGAAAAAAAATCAATTTTTCATCTTTTTTTAGGCTTTGGTTTAGGTTAAAGGCTTAGGCTTATACCTAGGCCTTAGCCTAGGTCTAAGCCTAGACATAAGCCTAAGCCTAGATCTAAACCTAAGCCTAAGTCTAGTAATGTAAAAAATTCTCAAAAATAAAAAATTTGTAAATTTAGGTTCAAAATATCGATTTGAACTTTCTTCAAAACCTTCCGCTTTTCGGCTACGACATCAACCTCAATCCTTGGTTTTGTGTTTTTACCATAAGTGTCTTCATCTCGAATACTATCTTTCTTCTTCTCTCCTTAACTTTGGCTATACGACTTTCTAGGATACTAAAAAAGGGTCAAGATCGATTTTCGCCAACAACTTTACGAATGCAATGGATGCTGTTTAAAACGCTTGTTTATAGCATGTTTTCATACTTACTCTTTCTAACACTACCTATAATTATTATAGCGTTTATAGCGTTAACCGATCTTTTTGAAGCATATTCTGCGCCTATTTCAAATTTTTTACTTGTTTTCCTAGTCTCTCATTCTATGATAGATTCATTGATTTTGTTGTATTTTATAAAGCCATATAGGAGTTTTTGTAAGGAAAGTTTTCAGAAAATTTCCGGCTTTATTTGTAGAAAGAAAATTTTAACTTCGATTCAAGTTCAGGCTCATCAGCCTCCTGCTGATCCAACGGTATTGTGATAATCTTTTTTTAATTCTCAGGAATTTGCTTATTAACAATTGTTTATAATGTTTCCAACAAGTTTTGGAAATTTGACCGATGTTAACATCATGTTAACATCGATGTAAATCATGTTAACATCGATGTTAACATTTCGATGTTAATGTTAACATGATGTTAACATCGACTTTTGCGACCTCTACCCTTGGTCCCCCAAGGTAAATCATGAAAAAAAAGTTTTTTTCAAAATTTTTTAAAATCATCAGAAATTGCTCAGAATGGCCTAAAATGGTTATTTATATCGTTTACTCAAAATTAAGCGAATTTCAGCCGATGTTAAAAATGTTAACATCGGTCAAATTTCCAAAACTCGTTGGAAACATTATAAACAATCGTTAATAAGCGATTTAAGTCAAAAACAGCAAAAAATAATCAAATTTAAAAAATTAACATCGATGTTAACATTTTTAACATCGATGTTAACATCATGTTAACATATGTTAACATTTTGCGACCTCTAGGTGCAGATCGAGATTCGATCTCGGTCGGAAAATTTTTTTAATGACTTTCTAGGGGTAATTTTATGCGGGGAATCGATTGCAACCATTTTCAGAGCGTGAAAACGCTTTCCTGACCCTGATTCAGGCAATCTTAGGGTATTTTTTACTACTTCTTGAAATGGTTTTACAATAAACGTTTCGCATTTCTTTCCAAAAATACCCTAAAATTGCCTGAATCAGGGCCAGGAAAGCGTTTTCACACTCTGAAAATGGTTGCAATCGAGTCCCCTCATAAAATTACCACTAGTTCATTTAAAAAATAAACTAAAGAGGTATGAAATAGAATCGACTCTAATGGGTTTGAGTTTCAACATCACGTATTTTTTGAAGAATTGGCTTGAGCTGTTGAGGATTTTGGGCAAGAGAAGAAAATTTTTCAGCAAAAAATAAGCTAGAAATAATTTTTGATGGCTGGAAAGAAAATTGTGCTCAGGGTCGAGCAACATAGGGCCCGTGGATGTAGTAAGAGAATAACCGGTATAGTATAAAAGGAGAATATGTTATGTTGTAGTGTGTCAGTCAATAAACCACGATATAAAAAGGTCTTCTCTTTACGATAAATGTTTGTCTATGTCAATGTAACAATAAAGATTTTTGATAATTAAACTGAATGAGTAACGCTAAATTTTTCAATTTTCAAGGTGTACTTTGAGCACACTTTTAAGCTAGTAAACTCAATTGTTTATTTATTTCCAAGAAAAGCTTACAGTTTTATCTCGAAAAATTCATGCAGCTTTTATTCTCCTAGAATCTACAAACACCTGTCTTCAATTAAAAAACTTGAAGCAGAAATATTGAATTTGTCAACTTTTCGATTAAAGTAGGTCTTAAATAAATCTCTATAGACTTAGTCTCGTATTTGATAATCTTAAAAATATGACAAATTTAACTTTATCCGACTTCTACAACCCAACAGTTATATCAATCACCAAAATTCTTATGGATCTTGCTTTCTTGTTCCATTTTTTTATGGTACCCTTTATTCTCTATGCAGTTATCACAAATAAAAATATGAAAATTTATCGGTGGTACCTCGTGAATGAGATTGTATGGAATTCTTTGCTAGTATTTTGTTTTGCTTTTATCTCCCCTTCGCTACTTGGAGTTTATCCAATAGTTTTGGTAAATAGCTTCTTTGAAGATTGGTTGGATATTAATAGCTGGTATGTTTAACTACTAGCTTGGATCAAACACAAATACGCAAACACTTCCCCCAAAATTTGCGATTGTGAATTTTTTTGTTGAACATTTTTCAAAAATTTTTGCGCGCGTAATCATTTATCTATGTGTTGCGCTCGATCATGAACGTTGTACCTGGATGTCATGATCGCGTTGTTTCAGCAATGCAAGCTCTAAGTTGTTCGTGTCTACTCTTCGTTTCAATATTGAAATTCGTTTGAAAATTTTTTCGCAACTTTGTTTGCTCATAACTTTTAACCGTTAGATTTTCAAGTAGTGCCGTAAAAGCAAAATGCTCCAAATTTTGTGCTCTGTCACATGGTATCAACTCCCCAAAAGTAGACCGATCCTGTAAGCATCAATAAAATAGTTTTTTTATAGGTATACATCTTTCGAAATTATCGTTTATACTGTATTGAACACCGCTGCTGGTTTAACGATTTCCATTTTGTATAGGCTCATCCATTTATTGAATTTAACACAATATAAATTCTTTAGTGTTGTTGATAAACCCGTATTTCTTATTAGTTTAATTGGAATAATACAAGTTGTGTTTCTCGGATCGACCTATATCTTTTTTGAAACTAGTAGATCATCTATATTGAGCCAAGAAAATTATGAGCTCATGTCAAAAAGTGCTCCATTTTTGGAAGAAATTTTTGTAACTAGGAAAGTTATTGGTATGTTTAAATAAGGGAACCGGTATTTGGCTTTTTTGCATAAGCCTTAGGAGTAATTTTGTACCTTTTGACGTCTCCTATCCCCGCGTTTTGAAGTATTGATGGGTTTGAGAACATATGAGCCATATACCGATTTTTTATGTCAACCAGTGAGTGTATTATTTTAAAGGGACTGTCCACATAACCATGGTTACCTTTTTGTTACATTTTTTAAAAAGTCATAAAAATTGAGGTTGAATCTGATTTTGACTTACGACCCATTTTTTTTTACACAATGTTCCTCAGATTACCAGCTTTCGAATGAGTGGTCATAGTCGAGATCCGATTCAACCTCAATTTTTTATGACATTTAAAAAAAGGTAACCATGTGGACAGTCCCTTCAAAGGGGGTGTAAAGTAGGGTATAGTAGAAAATTTTTTGAATTTTTTTAACAAGTGACTCTTTAGGGGTAAGTTTATGCGAGGAATCGATTGCGTGCATCGAAAAATTCTGGAAAAATTTTCCGAAGTGTTGGGGTTAAAACTTATAACCCCTAATTTTGACGCAATTTTTTCCATTTTTTGACCTCCGGAAAAAATTTTCAAAATTTTTCGATGCGCGGAATCGATTTCTCGCATAAAATTACCCCCGATATGATCATTTTTACGAAAAAAATTTTGTTTCTCCCAAATGGTCGCAAAATGCACCCCCCTTTAATAGCTGTGGTACAAATTCCTTCAGGGCCTCCACTAATTGCGTCTCGAAATTTTGGAAGCACTAATAGCAAGTCGGGGAGCACTACATGCAATTAGTGATTGTCTCGACGTGTCCCCGATGCGTTTGCGACGTGTTCTCGATGCTTTTTGAAAATAGCACTATTTTTATCGTGAAATAGTGGTATTTTCGCGAAAACAAGATGAAGGAAGCATTTTCACGCGACGGGGATGTGCGCAATCGATTTTTCACCCTATTTTTACCCCTAGAAGGTCATTTTTCAACAAAATTTTTGGAGAAAGGTCCCTAATTTGGACCCCCGTATCTTTTATGGCCGCGTTGAAAATATAAAAAAAAGACCTTTCTAGAGGTAATATATGCGAAAAATCGATTGCGCGCATTCCCGAAGCTTGAATCTCGTTCTATCGTCTGTTTTGAATTAGCATTGTTTTTAACGATTTCTTACAGCGTTGTTTAGTTCGGTTCCTGAACGAATAAGTTCACAGATTATTTTCCCTTAATTTGCTGAAGAAATTTTGACATTTTGTGTATTTTTCTTGTCGCGTCAATTTTTATTCTTTCGCAAAATTTGTTTTTTTTTATAGTTTTTTGTGAAAAATCCAAACAGTTGGAACTTCAAAATGGGTAAAAAGGCAAAAATTGGAAAACAGCGCAAGGATAAATATTATCACTTGGCTAAAGAAGCTGGTAATTTTTTTACCATTGTTGCTCTTTTTAAAATTTTCTATTAAGGTTATCGATCTCGTGCCGCTTTCAAATTAATCCAGTTGAACAAAAGATTCGAATTTTTACAAAATTCTCGGGCTCTTGTTGATTTATGTGCTGCTCCAGGAGGATGGCTTCAAGTTGCTGCTCAAAATATGCCAATTTCTTCAATTCGAATTGGTAGGATACATACATATTCAGTAGGGAGAGGACACTGGCCCGAGAGGGTGGATGGTTAGGGGGACACTTATTTTTGCGAAAATTTGACAAAACCATAAGGGTCCCTCTTACTTTTTTCAAAAAAATTTGTTTGAAAATGCTTGTTTCTAAGCTAACAATTCTAAGAAAATTAGGATTTTTGGCAAAAAAAATAATGAATTTTGATGAAAAAATGTAAAATTTGGACATTTTGGTGAAAAAAATGGGAACGCTAGGAGGGGGGACATTTTCAAAAATGGCGGGTGGGTGATGGGGGAAGGGACCGACCACCCCATTATGTATGGTAGGAGATTTAAATTTTTAGATTTTTTTCTAATTTTTTATATTTTTAGGAGTTGATTTGGTGACAATAAAACCGATCAAGAATTGCATTACCCTTCAAGGAGATATTACAACCGATAAAACTAGGCATGAAATTAAAAAGTCGATGCAAAGTTGGGAGGTAGATCAAAGTTTTTCGCTTGTTTTTTTTCAAACTGCTCTTTTTTCAGGCAGATTGTGTTCTCCACGACGGTGCTCCTAATGTTGGTATGAATTGGACTCACGATGCTTTCCAACAGAATTGCCTTACCTTGTCTGCGTTGAAATTGGCTACTCAAATTTTGAGAAAAAATGGCTATTTTGTGACGAAAGTTTTCCGCTCGAATGATTACCACTCGTTGATTTCGGTCTTTGAGAAACTGTTCAAAAAAGTTCATGTGTGGAAGCCGGCGGCATCACGTTTGGAATCTGCCGAAATTTTTGTTGTTTGTGAGAAGTATTTAAAGCCAGATAAAGTGAAGCCTGAATTGTTGGATATTAAAAAAGTGTTTACTCAACCAGATGATGAGAAAACTGTTAATCCGTATGTATTTGAAAAATTTCTCAAAAATCGAAAAATTCGTCAAAAATTGAAACATTTCTCAAAAATAAAAAATTTAACTATTTTTCACAAAAAATGTCCAAATTTTTCGCGCCTATTGGCGAGGAAAACAGTTGTGAGCAAGCTGATTTTTGTAAAATTTTTGAAAAACTCGACAAAAATCACCTTGGTCTCCACTTATGTTTTTGTCCAAAATGTTGGAAATTTTTTGAAAAAACAAGGGCAAATAAGATAAATTTCGAGTAGGGCTCCATAAAAAATTTCTGCCTACACCACTGATTTTTGAAAAACTCGAAAATGATAAGTGTTACAAGTTAAAAATTGATTTTTTTTCAGCCAGCTTATGCTCTTGACCAAAACCAACAAGAAGGAGAAGAAACCACGAGCTCTGGGTTATGACGATGATACCTTAACCTTGTATCATGAACTCAAAGTCTCCGATTTTTTGAACTCTTCTGAGTATTTGTTGAAACTCAGCAAAACTAGCTCCATAATTCTGGACGATGAAAAAATTGCCAATAGTCCTCACACAACCGATGAAATCCGCGAGTGTATTCGTGACATCAAAGTTTGTGGTCCCAGAGAACTGAGGAATATCCTAGCTTGGAGAAAGAAATTATTGGCTGATATTATCAAGGAAAAGAAAGCTACCTCCACTAATGAAAATGTGGTCGAAATTGAGGAAGATCCAGAAGAAGTTGAAAGAAAAGAACTTGAAGAGATTGACCAGCAAATTTCTATGGCTAAAGCTGATGAGAAGACCAAACTCAAAAAGAAAAAGAAGAAAATGTTAAAAGAGAAGGCAAAGTTGCAACAACGGAAGCAGTTGAATATGATCCACGAAGAAGATGGTGGGATGGTTCCAGAGGATCTTGAATTGTTCTCGTTGAAGAATTTGCAAAAATTGCATGAGCGGCAACAAAATAGAACCAAATTGGCTAGTGAAAAGGAGGAAAATGTGGAAGAGCTCCAATATCCTAGTGGTGATGAGGATGAGAACATGGAGGATGAGGGAGTTTGGGAGACTCGTAAAGATGATGACGATGAGTTGGATGAAAAAGAAGATGAAAGGTATGGTATATTTACATAGTAGTATAGTTAATGCCCATCCTCCTTTCACATGTGTTTCAAATAGGAAAATTCTAATGCCGGAATAAATTTAGACCATCATAACCCGATCAGGTTGAGCTCGGAGTAGCTAAATCGATCAGAATTTTGTTTTGCCAAAATTCGGTTTCCTTGTTAGATTAAAAAATCCAATTAAAATTTGTACTCGATTAAAAATTTTTCAGCGACACTGAAGACACCGGTATTGTCGAAGACGAAGAGGGCCTTTTCCAACAAAACATATTGAAAGATGAAGAAGAAATCACTACCGGTCGAAAGCCCGAAACTGCAGCTTCTCGTTCTGATAAATGGTTTTCAAGGGTACTTTTAATCTA
>JAQGBS010003469.1:0-11488 GCA_034698545.1 Acrobeloides obliquus
CTATCTTAAAGGATTAAACCGACACTTTGAAATCCAGCCTATGATATTTCATGCAAATTATATGATAGGATTAGAGAAGAAGAAAAGGGCTTTGAAAGAAGAAAATATGTGGTATTTATGATCTGTTTTCTTGTACATGATGCTCGCAAAAATGGCACTTTTGTTATTTTTGTGAGAGTTTTCAATTTTCTAAATTTTCAATAAAATAATCCTATAGATGATTTTGGGTGGGGGACTTTTGCGCCATTACATATACGCAACGTCACTTGCGCACCGGACTTTTTTACCAGATTTTTGCACGCCGACATTTGCATAATTGTGTCCCAACACTTGCGCTCTAATAATTGCGCACGACATTTGTACACTAGACAATGCACTTTAACATTTGCACAGCAACATTTGTGCGTCGAAATTTACGCGCCAATAATTGTGCTATTAGTTGTTAAAATATCTTACAAAAAAGTTCGAAAATTTGAAAAACAGAAAAGGGAGCGAAAGTAAGGTGCGCAAATGTCTTTGCGCAATTATTAACGCGCAAATGTCGGCGTGCAAAAATCTGGCGAGCAAAAGTCCGGTGCGCAAGTGTCGTTGCGCAATTATTAGCGCCTAAATGTCGGGGCGCAAATGTTAAACTACAATTGTCTGATGCGCAAATGTAATTGCGCAAAAGTCCCCCATCCATAGTTTTCTATGCGAGGAATCGATTGCGCTTATTGCCGAACCTTGAAAACGCTTCCCTGATTCATGGAAGAATGTTTTGAACTGGAAAAAAGTATAATTCATAGTAGGAAGGTGTTTTAATAGGGAGCGGTATCCTATTTCATTCACTGGACATTTCATCCACCAGAGACAGTTCATCCACCACGTACACTTCATCCACCAAGGACACATCATCCACCAAGCATACCTTGGTGAATTTTTTTGGTAGTCATTGATGGATGAATGAAGTATCCAGTGAATAAAGTGTTCATGGTGGATGTCCAGTGGATGAAGTATCCATGGTGGATGAAGTGTCCTCGATGAATGAAGTGGCCAGTAGAAGAAATGTCGTTGGTGGATAAAATGTCCCTGGTGGATGAATTGTCCATTGCAGTGATATAGGATAAAGGGTCGACTGGAGGGAGGGGGCATTCATCAAAAAAGATCAACACCAAAAAATGGTGTTAATTCGCTGAAATAACACCAAAATTGGTGTTAATTTCAAGGATTCAAATCAACCCATGAACTTATCAGAAAAAATTATCACTTGTCACCAACTTGTCCGTTTTTTCCTTTATTTTTATAACTTGTCGCTTATCACTTATAACTTTTCAAGTACAACAATCAACCCCTGTAAGAATTTTTTAAACATTTTAAAAATATTTTGATAAAATATTTTCAGCAAAAAATTGGGGCTATTAGTCCCTTGTTATAAGAAAGTTTTGATGGATATCAAGTGTGGTGACCAAAAAGCTCGAAAAATTTATGTTTACATTACTTAAAGGCTGATCCAGCTAGTCAAGGACATGAAACAGAATAAAGTGGCAATAAAATATCTAAAATAATAAACAAAAAAGTCGAAAGTTTAGGAATCAAAAGTTTAACAAATATTTTCTTCCTGTAATTTTTTACTACAATTATTCTTTGGTGTTGATAACAATTTGTTTTGCCTTCGGATCGTCAAATCGGTCCATAGTTTGAACAGAATTAAGCATAAGGAATCCAAAAATGAACACAACAAACAAGACTAATACGGATATTATTGACATCAAAGATCCAACAGTAAAGGTAGGAACACAATCATTCACATTAGATCTGAATTGAACTCCAACTTTTCCTCCAGTTGTACCATTACCTATGTAAATGTTATAGGGTTCAATCTAAAATATATTATTTATAAAGGGAAAAATTGCTTATAAGGGATGACTATTAGAGATGGAAGAAGTATAATTTGATGTGATCCTCGATCAATCCCTGTTCAAGCGAAATCTTTTATACGCAAGGTGGAACCGAATTTTGATGGTGTCGGTCATACATGGGCAAGGGGGAGGGTACTGTACCCCCCTAATTCGTCGTATCGGGGGAAAAATTAATGGACCAATTTATATTTGGGAAGCCGCCCAGACTGATTTTGTTGTGAAAATTCGTATACGAATTTGTATTTCGACTTTTTTGCCTGTCGACGTTTTTTTTTGGTCGACAGTAATCTTTGGGGCCAATTCATTTTTTGGGACCCAGTACCCCCTGCTTGCCTATGTATGGTATCGGTGATGCCGAACTTCTCGGCAGCGCACAAAACCACTACATCATGGTGGTCACTACCTGCTGTTAAGTGTGACCTTGAAGTAGTGTTAACCGCAGCATTGGTAGTCGCGTAGCCAAAGGGAGCTGGCGAGGGGGGAGCAGGTGCCCCATAGTGGGCAAGAAATTCCTATACATAAAGGGACTTCTTATGATTTAGGGAAAAAATCAGCCTTTTTGAGGAAATGCAAATAAGTTGTTTTTGGTAAAACAACTTATTTTTGGGCAAAAATAATTAAGTTAACAACGGTTTTGGGATCTTGCTACGATAAAAATATCGAAAAATCACCATTTTTCAAGAATAAATTAGCTTTCATTCAAAAACTCCTGTACTAACACACCAAACCCAATATATCAAAATGTTCCTCGGAATCTGAGCTGCATTTTTTCAGGAGATCACTTGGGCTGAAACTCCTCGTAACCTGGTTAAAATGTCTAATCTTTGTCAAAAAATTTTTTAAAGAAAAATAGTGCCATTTTTGTAACGCATTTTTAGCTATGCAGATAAACTTTTGAGGCCAAAGTTCGGGCATCCTAATTTGTGCCTTTCCACTCCCTAATAGACACAAAAAGACTTATTGAAAAAAGCTTTATTCCTTAAAAAGATATATAGCTTTGAAAAAACCCTATTTTGGCATTTTTTAGCTTTAATCCACTCTATCTCCATAGGGTTAGAGTTTTAATAGCTAATTTTGTATTTTTATCGTCAAATCGGGTATACTCTTTCCGAATATAATGGACTTTTTTAAATTCTTGACCGTTAACTCGTGTGTGTTCCTTGTAAGTCTTTTTGGCAAAACTAAAATAATAGAAAAGAGTTGCACAGTCATTTTAGGGGTATAAAAAATTCCGGTCTTTTGAAGTCTGGATATTGGCACGAAAACATGAATTTCGCTCAAAAAGACCAATTGTATCGTATTCAGCATACATTCTTACTCACTACTGAAAAAAATTTCATCGAAAACGGATGAAAAATGATGAAATTAGAGCATTTTTTGAGCCGCAAATACTTATAACATCGCAATTTACTTATTTACCGCAAATACTTATTGAACAACCCAATATCAAAAATCGCATATTTTGGATTTTTTTTTAATAAAAAACGACTTTTTGATCCCCTAGATAAGTTTTTCGGAGAAAGTGATGTTCTAAAAAGTTGTTCCCCATAAGATTTTGCGTCGAAATGACCCCTCGCTGATGGTTTTCTGATGCATAGAAGAAAAGTTATGGCCATTTTATGGCAAGAACCTGTCATAAAATGGCAAAAAATACTAATAAAACTTGGGAGAGCCGTAACTATTTACAGATCACTTTAAAAAAATTTTTTTCATGTTATTCAGCAAGCTCAGTTCTCTTGGGAAATTGCGATGTTACAAGCTGTCTTTGAAGTGTTAAAACAATTCTTTTGTAATATTCACATTTAGTTGATACCTTTTTTATGTTTTCTACTGACCCCATTTTTGGACACACTTTGGTCCGTCGTGAGACCCTTACTTGAAAATTGTTAAATTGAAGTCCAATAGAAACGTGTTTTTCACTATCAAAGAAAATTGCCGGTGTCGCAGAGCATCCATAACTATAGCCGTAAAATCCACGAATATTTGCAGATTTTGCGTCAACTGTAGTGGCATTTTTATCAAAGTCGCTTATACTTAATGCCTATAATTTTTCAATATAATAAAGTATAAAAAATTAAAGTAATTTTTACGTCCAGATAATCGCCTTTAATAATTGTAATATTATGAAGCGTAACATATTGTAAATACCAATTGTCAAGACTTGGTACGTCAAAGTGTAAGCTAAAAAAATAAATTAATAATGCTAAAACTAGTGTTGACCAAAGTAGTAACAAGAATAATCCTTGTCATTTTTTAGTAAATAACTATTTTAGATATTTTTATGCTACCCTAATATGTATATAATCATTAGAAGCAATTTGGGCAAAGGTAAAAATGATTGTAGAGTGACAATGGTTGTCACCTTTTTAGAGTGACAACCATTGTTACCATAATATTTTTAGGTGATAATCATTGTCACCAGATAACAACCATTGCCATCGAAAAAACAACTTTGTTATCGACTCTTTAACTATCGATTAACACTCAGTGACAATGGTTGTTACCTGGTAACAATAATTGTCACCTAACAATGTTATGATGACGGCGTGGCGACAGTTGAGAACGGACACTTGAGGATGAGACATTTGAGGATGTCTATTTGAGGACTTGACACTTGAGGACAAGCACTTGAGGACGGGACATTTGAGGACGGAATATTTGAGGATGGGTGTTATTTAGGGCATAAAAAATATATCCCACCTTTGTTCCTCAAATGTTCCGTCCTCAAATGTCCGTCCTTAAATAGCCATCCTCAAATGTCTCACCCTCAAGTGCTCGTCCTCAGCTGTCGCCACGCCATGGTGACAATGGTTACACCCTAAAAAGGTGACAATCATTGTCACCCTAAAATCAAGTCACCTTTGCCCAAATTGCTTCTAATGTTTATTACATATTAAGGTAATAGAGAAACATTTTGTAAATGGTTAGATCAAAAAATGACCAAGGTGGAAAAAACCATTGTATTGTCACTTGTAACCTTCTTTGGGTATCACTAGTTAAAACCATATAAAAAATATTAAAAAAACTTACGTAAAGTCTAGTACGGTCACGTTATATGCAAAACCAGGATTCTTTCCATCTATTGCGCCTACATTTGATCCAGTAAGTGCGACTCGAAATCTAAAATTTTTTAATTGAGTGGAGGTAAGGAAAAAAGGGGGTACAAAATTTTTCGGAAATTTTTTTGATGGATTTGTGCTTTAACTGAAGGAATAGGCCAAAATTTTCTCAGTTGGCGACCATAAAAATTTATTTCACCTTCACCCCTCCCCACGTAATATTGAGCAACTTCCCCCTATCGGAACCTCGTGGTCGTTTTAAGAGAATTATTTTCTGAGCTCGGTGTCTAGTGGTTTTCATACTTAGACTCGACGGAAGATGAGAAAAGGGGCGAATTTTCAAAAACGTTCGGCGAAAATATTTCCATGGAGAAATTTCAAAGAAGTATTCAAAAAGGTGTCTCTTGTTGTAAAATGTTCTGTCACACCTAGCCAAATTTTCTGATGAACCTTTTGAGCTGATACTAAAGCGAGAAAAATTTGTGGTTTTTCAGAAATTTGACTTGATCACTTTTAGTCTTTTTTAACTCTACAGCCAAGGGGTGAGGTCAAAAAAAGTTCATACTCGACAAAAGAACCATTCAGAATTGTGTCCTTTTCCTTTCCACTTTTAACATTGCAATTTAAGCTTTCGTTAGAAAATATCCATTTGTTTGTTTCTTGTTTTCCAGTAATATGAGCGAAAACTGCTTTTTGTCCGCCGCTTTTACTTGTCGCATGATTTATCGCCACGATAGTAATACCTTCCATATACAAGAAACAAGTTCCCCAATTTGGTTGAATATTTTTAATATCTTGGGAATTGTTATAAGGTATACGTATAGGGAAAGATCGACTTTCGCCGTGCATATTTGCATCTGGAGCTGGAGTACCAGGGCTACCAGGGCTAGTAGCACCTGTTGGAGTAACAGTAGGAGGGCTATCTGTTGTAAGCCCTCCGTTAAAAATAAAGACTAATAATGATATAATTAAAAGTTTCATAATACCTAAAAAATTCGATTATTTCAAAAGGTTATTGACATTTAAAGGAACAACTGGAACATTTTGACATTATACTATAGGGCGCTCAGTGCCGTAGGAGGGGGGGGGGGGGAGAGAACAAGAGGGACATCTCCCTCCTCTCATAGCCGGAAAATTTTTCTTTTTTTCTTTATCATAAGTAGAGTTAGAAAACCAATAGAAAATGGATCGGTTTTGGTTTCGACTTTTTCGGTTTTTTCACCTTCGGTTTCAGTTTTTGGTCGATCGGATTCAACTTTATTCGGTTTTGGTTTCCTAACTCTAATCATAAGGTTCCCCTTATGTTTTTTCTTAAAATTGTGAAAAACATTACCATGTCCCCCCATCCCGTCGAGAAATTCTGCTTACGGCACTGAGGATGCCCCAAAAAAGTTGCTTTTGGGATTTTTGCGCCATTTTTAAAAAAATTTTTACCAAAATAACCCTATCGGGTTTTTTGTGTGCTAGAAATCGATCGATTGCGCACATTGCCAGACCTTGAAAACAAAACGGATTTAAACTCGAGTTTTGGCAAATTTTTGAAATGTGGGAGCAATTAAAAAACAATATTTTCAGTATTTTTAGACTAAAAATCGATAATAAAAGCTTTTTCAATAAAATTTTTTCTTTAAAAATCCCGTGATTAGGACGTTCGATTGAGCCATTGTGCGACGGAAACGGATTTAAGCCAGTGTAATCGCGGTTAACCATTTGTAACCGTAACCGTCGGTTACAAACGGTTATAGGCGGTTATATTTGGATATTGCGCCGTTCATTGCTCTAAGGGACGAACGGCGCAATATCCAAAATTGAAAAGGGGTGCACTTTTGTATATTTTGTAAAAAAAGAGTTAAATTTTTGTTCAAAAATCGATAATTATGAAACTTGGCATTTTTAGTGAAAAATTGAAAAAATAAACATTGAACAAATACGAAATTTTAATGAAAAATCAAATTTTTGACAAAAACATAATGGACCATTAGATAAATATATTCATTTTTGATTTTTTGAGGGGTGTCCATGGATCCTGTGGACTCCTCGCAGTGCCGCTACTGCCCGTCCCCAACCTAAGTAATATAACACACTTAATATGAAAGGTAAAAATTATAAAAAAACAAGAGATTTTAAGAAGGATTGGTTCTCTTTTTTACAAAGAGTCGCCATTTCTTCTTTGGTTTTTGGCTTCATATTGATAAACGTCTCTAGTCAGAAGACGTCAGTAATCAATATAACAGAGCCGTAAAACGCGTTTAATGATGAGCTTCTTTCAAAATGCGAAGTCTCCAAAATGGGCATACAAAAGCGCACTGATAAGTCGTGTGTGAGTTTGAAGTATCATAATATTGACTACTCTATATATTGTGTTAACAATGTAATCTTTTTTCTACTTATATTCAGGATTTGGAGCAAATTTACATATTCTGTATAAAAAATTAACATCAGAAAAAACGGCGGTGGGATACTTGCGGACAGACATTTGCGGACGAAACGTTTGAAAAATTCAAATTTTTGAAAAAATTCAAGTTTTTGAAAAATTTGAATTTTTGAAAAAATTCAATTTTTCAAACGTTTCGTCCGCAATTGTCCGTCCGCAAATGTCCGTCCACAAGTATCCCACCGCCAAAAAAACAACTAATTTTTTCAGGAGCGTCATGGTCTTCAAGGATGAATGTCGTGGGTTCGAATCCCAGTTGGGCCGATTTATTTATTACAAAACTTGTAAATTCCATCTCAAAAGTAATAAATTATTATTTGATGCGGTTTGAAAATTTCGAAGGATTTTCTTAAATCGAAAGAAAATCTGTTGTTTTATAATATGAGTACAAAATAGTCCCTCAATTTTAAAATAGAACATGTTCAAGATCTCAAATATAAATTGTATTGTTATATAGATGCTAAATTTATAATTAAACTTCATACACATAGGAGTGAGTGTAAAATAAAAGAAAAAAATTCAATATCTAGGCAATAAGAAAAAGATTTTGACACGCTATTATTGCTTCATGTTTCTTCATGTTAAGCTCACTTTAATTTAATAAATTTTTCAAGGATTGCATTAAGAAGAACTGAATATTTTTTTAAAGGGGGTAAACTTTACAGCAGCACTTCCGAAAAATTTTTTTGAATTTTGCAAAAATGACTTTTCATGAGATAATTTTATGCGAGAAATTGGTGTATTGAAGCGAAAATCAAACATTTTGAGATTTTCACTTCAATACACCGATTTCTTCCCTGAATCAGGGTCAAGAAAGCGTTTTCAAGGTTCGGGAATGTGCACAATCGATTCTCCACCTAGAAAAACCTAAGAATTGACGATTTTCTCATAAAAATCCGAAAATGTTTGATTTTCGCTTCAATACACTCAACCCCATTCCCTAAATCAGGGCCAAGGAAGCACTTCGGAAATGCGCGCAATCGATTTCTCGCATAAAATTACTCCTAGAAAAATCATTTTTGCAAAAATTCAAAAACATTTTTTTCGGAAGTGCTGCTGCAAAGTTTACCTCCCCTTTAAACTTTGAACAATTTTCAAGAAACAAAAAAGAAAAAATCAAGTATATCTATTCACGCTTTTAATTTCGCTTGCTCATTAATCTTTTGAGACTTTTCCATATTGTCGTGCTCATATTTGCGTATATTTCTAGCTTAATCGGAAAAATTGTTTTTTGTCAATTTTCTAAGGTTTGTCTTGTAAGTTTTTATTATTTGATCAATCAAGATTATTTCTTCTTTTTTTAATGTTTTAGGTAGCTCAAAAATAGTTAAATTTGATTTTTCTTTTAGCTTTCGATTTTTAACCTCTATACGATGACCCTATGAAATTTTTGTTGTTGCTTTCCCTGAATTGAAACAAAAGAATTAATCTGATCTTCAAGTAAATCGTCAATATATACTATTGAGTGGTATTCAAAACTGCGGATAAATCCATAGCTGCGGCTTTTATCCGCAGCGGATAAATCCGCAGTTTTGAATACCACTCAATATGTTTATAAGAAAATCAGATCCATTTCAATACAAAAAATTATGAGTAGGCTGTAAAAAATAGAAGATATTGGGGAATAGGAATATTCTCTATATGGTTAACAATGAACTTTTAAAAGCTTAAACTTGTACCGACATCTATAAGGCAGCAACAAAAATCTAAATGCAGTAACCTATAAGAGTAGTCATCCATTCATATTTGATCCCTGTATGAATATTCTCAACAAGTTATTACTACAATTTGAGTCATTTTTTAAAATCAATTTTTTGCAACTTTAAAATTATTCACCATTTTAGTATTTTATAAAGTCATTAAAACATCTGAAATCATCGAACGAATAAACCGTGAAAATTCACTTTCTTATAAAATTAATTAAAGGACGTGCAAAAATTCATTTTTAGGTATGATTTAAAAAAATAGCTTTTAGCAAATTTACAAGGGAACCATCCCAGTTGATGGTGAAAATTTCGAAAAAGTCTTAGATATTTTTGTAGAGCATCTTTAACTTGTAAAATATTTGAATGAATTAGCTGATTAGTTGCGCACGTTAACTTGCAAACTACAATATTTTATGCGTTTAGGTGATATTGATTTTATGCTCGCTTAAATTGTAATGGCAATAAAGTCCGTTTCCGTTGCCAATGGGAAAAAAGTCCGGGGACGATGGTCAAGTGGTCCAAGGCGCCGCTCGTCCGATCTGACAAGTTAAACAACGTTGAGCCCGCAGGTTCGATCCCACTAGGGCAAAATTTTGATTTTTTAAAAATTTTTTTACAAAAAATAGAGCAAAAAATTTTTGTTCCATTGTTTATAAAATAAATATTTTTGAAAATCGAAATTCTGCCCTAGTGGAATCAAACCTGCGGGCCCAACATTGCTTAACGTGCCAGATCGGACGGGCGGCGCCTTAGACCACTTGGCCATCGCCCTGGATTTTTTTCAATGGCGGTAGAAACGGATTTTAGCGTAGATACTAAGGCAGTTGTCTTTCATATAAAAGGTGCTGGTTCATATCTCAATAGAATCCGAATTTTTTTGCCTTTTTACAAAATTTTCTCTTTTTTTTGCTTTTATTTTTTTATAATTTTAAACAAATACAAAATATAATCACTATCACCTAAACGCATAAAATATTGAAATTTGCGAGTTAATTTGCTGAAAAACATGCGCTACTTAATCAGCTAATTTATTCAAATATTTTACAAGTTGAAGATGCTTTACAAGAATATCTAGGTCTTTTTCGAAATTTCCACCATCAACTGTGATGTTCCATTGATAGATTATAAAATTGTCACGAGATAAAACTATAATAGTTGACTTCTTCTTATCCATAATATGGAAAAAAAGTTATTTTCTACATAGCTTTTAAAAAAATCTTGATTAATAGGCTTTGGATAATTTATAATTAGAAAAACCATTGAGATGGATGTGAAAAATTAAAAATGTGTAAAATCGCAACTTTTTTTGTTATCTCAAAAGGAAAAAACTTAGAATTTTTAGATTTTTAATCGATTGCTTATATATCTGTAAAGATGCTCTGGAATATTATGGGAATGGGACTTTTTATTTTTGATAATGAAGAATGGAAAAGGCTGTATTATTACAATTGTACGCTTTATTCAATGTATGGAACCTCAAATGTTCCTATAGGGCTTACATATGCGTTGATTGGAATCATTTGTGAGGTAAAAAATCTTTTTTATAAAACCTCGTTATCTAAAAAAATATTGAGGAAAGCTATTAAATCTAGAAGAAAACTAGAAAATTTTAGACAAAATTTAAAAAATCTAGACAAAATTCACAAGAGGCCTAGTGGGTTTGAAAGTACTCGGTCTGAAAACAATGATCGCATGTTTCGGATCCGAACCAAAGAAACATTTATGGCTTAAAATCTTCCGATAAACTTTTTGCAGGAGCTGGGAGTCGAACCATTGTAGTGAACGGCCGACTGCTTTGCCACGGCGCCACAGAGGGTTAATTTTGATTCAAACAAAGTTAGACCTTGTTACAAAGGAAAAACCTTAAACGCTACGAAGCCTCTGTGGTGCAGTAGCAAAGTAGTCCGCCATTCACCACAATGGTTCGACTCCCAGATCCGACAAAAGTTTTGAGAAAGATTTTAAGCCAAAATTTTTTCTTTTGTTTCGGATCTGAAACATATGCTATAAATGTTTTCAAGCCGAGTACTTTCAAAACCTAAGCCTTTTGTCTTGTCAAGATCCATGTTTCCTATTTTGAGTATTCCTTGTAAGTATAGATATCATAGAAATCTAGAAAATCAAATCATCACAAGACAAGTCAAAACTTTTTCTATTTTAGATCATGTATGTACCATTCATGATCGCAATGTCGAAACGTGAATTTATACAATATTCTTGCTACCAATTCATGTTTCTATTGGGCATAATAGATATGTTGACACTTTCATGTAATGCTATAATAAGTGGTATTCAAGGCATATTAGGGATTCATTTTTGTTCACATCCTCAGTTTTTCTATATTGTTGGATGCATAAGTACAGGTGAAAATTTTTGATATCCTTAAGGTCT
>JAQGBS010003470.1:0-11485 GCA_034698545.1 Acrobeloides obliquus
CTCCATTTTAGGATGTTGATGTCCGAAGCTGAAAGACCAAATTCTGTAACTCGAGCCTTCCTCAACAGAGCTTCCTCGGTCGACTCAGGAATTTAATCATCATTAGTATTCATGATAATAATTATGTATTCATGTTATTCTTTGTGGGTCAACATGTGCTATCATTTTTTCTAGTCAATTTTCTTGAATAAAAATTTAATATTCCGAGGCTAAATTGTTGAGTATCATGTTTTTAGAAGTTAGCTTTTGTTGATATTTTTCCATCATGAGGATTTGTTAGTTATATAGTTTTGGTTGTATCAATTTACAAATGATTGAAAAATGAGACCATAATTTATTGGATCGTTAAAAAAGTTTTCAGCTTTTGCAGGAGGTTTCATCGAATCTTTATAAAAAATGACACCCCCTTCTCACGGGGTAGGAAGGGGGTGTCATAAGACTTTTCGATTTTTAATCATATTACGTTTCAAAAATGATCATTTAAAGAAAAAAGCGTATAAAGGACGAAGATTTCTTTGTGAGACTTGTGCAACTCTCCAAAGAAGGTGCCAGTGTATAGATCTTTTCTAGGTTTCGTATCGTGATTTGCATGCAGATATCCATGTTTATGGCAAACCCATGTGGTTCTTCGCTTTTTAACGAATTCTTCAATTTGTGAAGAATTTTATGATTTTTGACAAATTTGTCGCGCTTCATTGAATCCCCACAAAAATCGCACAATTAAAAGCTATGAAGCAGACCCATGGAAACCAGCCAGTCATCGAATTCTTCATCAGAGAGGCGCAGCCTTTTTTCGTAGGATCTTGAAGTGTCATATCCAAGTGAAAAATTGAAAATTTCTTTTCGCGACTCGGAAATGCGCGCAATCGATTCCTCGCATAAGAAAACCCCCCACCAAAGTGTTATTTTTATAAAGGTTCGATGAAACCTGCAACCCAATATTTGAGATCATAATGTATTATATACAGTGTTTTCCAAAAAAACCCCATTTGGTCATTTTTTGGCAAAATTTTTTTTGTCAAAATGACTCATTAGGGATATTTTTATGCAAAAAATCGATTGTGCGCATCAAAAATCTTGAAAACGCCTCCCAAACCATAAAATATCCAATTTTCAAGTAGGAATTTCTACCGAAAATAACTGAAAAAAATACGAAAATCTTATATTTCATGGTCTGGGAGGCGTTTTCAAGGGTTTTTCGATGCATGCAATCGATTTCTCGCATAAAAATATCCCTAACGAATCATTTTGGAGAAAAAATTTCGCCAACAAATTACCAGATAGCGGTTTTTTTAAACACCCGTAAAAAAATTAAGTGGCAGCAGCAGTAGCTTCATTAGCATTATCATCTTCATGTTCGCCTTCTTCAAATTCATCGGCATCACTCGTTTCAGCGGCGACAACTTCATTTTGTTCAGGTATCTCATTTAGAACCACAAACGGCATATCCTAAAAACAACAAAAAGAGTCATCAACAAAAAAAGGTACTTACCTCAGTTTCATGTTGTTTTTCTATTGAATTTATCATGTTCTCTTCCATAAATTCTTCAGACTCTGCAACCTAAACGAAACTTAAATTCGATATAAAAATGCGGCTGTAGGATGTGTCGACACAAAATTTCGAGAGATGAAAGGTTATTTTCGAAATGGACATTTCAAAAAATTATTTTGAAAATGGAAATTTCGAAAGATTTTTTTCGAAACGGATATTTCGAAAAGTGTCGAAGGTATATCTCCACTTGTCGAAATCAGTTTCTAAATTAACTTGCAAAAATGTCCGTTTCGAAATTAACTTTTCAGTCATTTCTACCGAAACATCCTACAGCCAAACATGCAGCTATACCCATGAACTGTCGTTCCACAAGATAGGTAGATCTTCCACAAAATGTTGGGGATAAAAAAATGCCATTCTTCAACTATTTGATTAAATGCTAGTAAACATGTAATGTAAATATGGAAAAAACCATCATATAAAAAATAGCATATTTTTTTAAGGTTTATTGTAAAATATTTTTTAATAAAAAGGCACGCAAAAAACATATTTTTTTAAACATATACAAAGTGTATCACAAAAACCGGAATTTGAGAGATTTTTTCATGTGTTTTCGACGCGAAATTTTTTTCAAAAATCCTAAAAATGACCTATATAAGGGTAATTTTATGCGGGAAATCGATTACGCGCATTCCCGAAGCTTGAAAATGCTTTACAGATCTTGATTCAGGAAAATAAGTGTGTATATATAAAAGCAAAAAATATAAATTTACACACTTACTTTCCTGAATCAGGGTCAGAAAAGCGTTTTCAAGATTCGGGAATGCGCGCAATCGATTTCCTGCATAAAATTACCTCTATATAGGTCAATTTTTGAAAAAAATTTTCGGGTAAAAAAAACATTAAAAAAATCGCCCAAATTCCGGTTTTTTTCGATATAACCTGTAAAATACACATTTTCTTAAAATAGAAGTCTAAGAATAGAACAAATTATAGTTGATTAAATTCTTCAAAATTATAATTCAGCCAATTGGTCGCCATAATCTTCGGACTTCTCATCGGGCTTCAATAACTTTCCAACAACTGGGTATTTGAAACTCAGACGTTCAGCCCATTCTATAAAAGCATAATAAACGGTAACTTGACAAAAAATTTGATTGAAAAATGCTTGTTTTTAAGCTGAAAATGCTCAAAAAATTGCAATTTTTTATCAAAAAATTTTTTGGACCAAAACATAAGGAGAGACCAAGGGGAAAAATTTTCATTTAGCGAAAAAATTTGACCGCTTTTAGGTTTTTATTATCCCTCTTCACATGTATGAAATCAACCACCACCACTTTAACGAACCTTTGACCTCTTCTAATTCTGATGGAGTTAAATCCGAAGTATCATCATAACTGTCTTTGACAAGTTTAACATCCATGTTTGCAAGTGCACGAGTAGCTATAAAATAGTCGTACTGTTTTTCAATGCGTTAAAGAAAATTACCATCATGACCGGCAAGATTTTCATAAGCAGAACCGGGTCCATAAAAATCTCGACCACGAGTTACATCATAAATCTTAAAAACATTTAGAAAGGTGTTTTACTACCTGTGGTTTGTTCCAACATTATCTGGAACGGGATCCCCCAGCACTGTAGTTCATTCATGAGGTGCGGTTATACTTTTGTGGTTGAAAAATGGGTGTTTTACGAGATTTTGGGATAAAAAAATTATTTTTTCGGATTGAAGAATCAAAAAAATTATGGAATAAACTTCCAAGCAGTGGCGTAACAGGGGGCAAGCTCCCTCTCCCGAAATCCGAACGTTTTTTCCTAATGGTTCTCCCTTATGTTTTTGCCCAAAATTTTCAAAAATTTTTTCTAAAAATCTAATGGTTCCCTTATTTGTCATAAAAAAGTCCAAACATTTCTATTTTAAAATCAAAAATCGTGATTTTCTAAGCATTTTCAGCATAAAAATGGCCATTTTCAAAAAACTTTATGATTTCGGTGCTGTTTTTTGGCTAAAACTTCAAGAATTCAACAAAAAATTTCAAAAAATAAAAGGGAGCCAAGGCGATTTTTGGGAAAAATTTGTTAAAAAATCATTTAAAAAAAATCAACCCATATGTTTTTAAGTTCCTCGCAAAAATTTTTCTTATACTAAGATTCCCACAACGAATTAGTAGAGGCCCTTACCTTTCCAAGAACTGCCATACAAATATGTTCATTATCAGTTCCATTATAAACTTTAAGTTCTTCGACGGTCATATCCTGTTTTTTAAGTGGAGGTACTCTCTTCGGTGGCGGAGGCAAAGGGTCTGCTTTTTTGAAGAATAACTTATAAATGACATAGATTAACAAAACCAATAAGATAACATCAGTATAACCAATTTCAAAGACTGATGAAATATCCATGGCTGGCAGAGCGTGATTTGAAAAACTAAATATATAAGTGTAAGTACGGGGAGCCGAGCGCTAACGCGCTCGGAAGGAAGAAGAAGCAGGGATGCCATCTAAAATTTTTGAAAAAAAGCAATTAGGCCTCATAAAAAAAGCAAAATGCTATGGTCAAAAATGGCAGTATAACTTTTCGTACAATTGTGGTTCGCACGGACTTTTCGTACGTTATAACATTGATTTAAATTTTTTCGTGTCAATAAACGGATTTTATTGATAATCAGGCAACGAAAAGGGTACTTATTTAGAATACCCCTCTATAGGCTACAGAGGGAGTATTCTAAATAAGGTGCATGTGCACCTTATTTAGAATACCCCCTCTGTGGGACATGCCCTTTAGTCGGCTCAAAATACGAATGACACGAAACCAAATTCAAGGTTTTCGTATCAATAATCAGGCAAATTTAATCTAATTGGGGAATCCCTATCATACCCTATCATAGGTACCAAAAATGTAAGAAATGATTTTTTCCTTGTACGAATCTCAAAATTTTATCTCAAACTCCCTATCAGTATAATGAATCTTCCATTGTCTCAATTTATCTGTGCTATTAGGCGGTTTAATGTATCTGCTTTGTTGTAATTTTGTGGTGTACTTTTGAATTTGACATTGGTGTTGATATTGAGTATTTTCTTTTTCTTGTTATTATTATGACTATTTATTATACCTTATTTTAACGCGATCACTACGATCGTAGAATAAATACAAAATAATTGTTGCACAGAGGGAGTATTCTAAATACTCCCTCTGTAGAACAATGTGCACCTTATTTAGAATACTCCCTCTGTGGAACAATTAGATTAAATTTGCCTGATTATTGACACGAAAACCCTGAATTTGGTTTCGTGTCATTCGTATTTTGAGCTGACTAAAAGGCATGTCCCACTATTTAGAAAACTATAAACTACAAAACTATAATCCCACAGAGGGGGTATTCTATTTCTGCCTTTTGGCACTTATTTAGAATACCCCCTCTGTGGGATTATAGTTTTGTAGTTTATAGTTTTCTAATTAGATTAAACCCCATTTTTACCCTATAAGATTCTCCAAAAAAATTTTTTGGAGAAAGGGTCCTAATTTGCACTCCCTTTAAGGCATATAAGGCACTAAAAATTCAGTGGCAAAAATGTTTCAGATAGCTTCAAAAACGTTTCCATCGTGTTCCTCGTGGTCAAAAATCGTGGAATTGAAGCTTTGATCTCACTAAATAATGATTTTGGTGTTTTTTCGACTAGTCAATCTTACCTAGAAATTAAAAAAAAGGTGTATTTGAATTGATTTTGTATTGGCCGGTTCTACCTTCGGAAAAACTTTTTTTTGGCATACTCCTAGGGGGAGTCTCTACTCCATCCATATCAACCGAGGTAACAATGAGCCTTTCTCGTGTGTTAATCAAGTTTATTTTCATTAAGTTTTTTAGTTATTAGTAAAAAATGGAATTTATGCAAGAAGCGATAAAGGAAGCTATAGAAGGAGTGAAAATTGGCGACGGAGGTCCCTTTGGTGCGGTTATAGTACAAGACAATCGAGTTGTTGCTGTAGGACATAATCGAGTGCAAAAATTTTTATAAGATTGTATAAAGAAATGATAATTTTAGGTCCTAGCCACCAACGATCCTACAGCCCATGCCGAAGTGACTGCTATAAGAAATGCATGTAAAAAATTGAATACTTTTGATCTCAAAGGTTGTGTTTTGTATGCGAGATAAGACTGAAAAATAATGCAAAAAAAAGAAATTTAGTTGCTATCCATGTCCTATGTGTTTCGGTGCTGCTTTATGGTCGAGAGTCGACGCTGTTTATTATGCGGATAAGCCTAATGATGTAAGTCCTAACATGGAACAGTAGGGAAGTGTAATGAAAAAATTTGGTTCTAGTTGACAATGTGAGCCCCATCAATTTTTATGAATCCCATTATTTTTTTGAGTCCAATGGATTTTTATGAGTCCAATAAAAAATTTATTAGACTTAGGCCTTAAGCTTTTAGGCTTAGGCTTAGACCTTAAGCTTAGGCCTAAGCCTGGATACCCAAAAATGTCGAAAAACAAGTCAGTTCCATTTTTGGGGTGGTTTTTCATCTTTTTCGAGCCGTTTTCATAGGACTTGCTTATACCAAAATGGTAAAATTTTTGATAGTTTTCCAATTTTGAGGAGTAACTTTTCTTTCTAATATTCACACAAATCTAAAACTATTGGCAAAAGAAAATTTTCAAAATTCGAAAATTTTTTATGACACTTCCCTACTGTTCCTTGTAGGAATTAATGATATTGTTAAAAGAAAAAATTTAGGCAGCTAATGTGGGATTTGATGATGCGAATTTCTATGCAATTTTAAAGGGGGGTGCAGATCTGGGCTTATTTTCGAAAAAAATTTTTTTCTCAAATTTAAAAAAAAAAATGGTTAAAGTGCACAAAATTTAGTGCACTTTAACCCCCCCCAAACCAAAGAACAGTAAATATGCAAATTTTAAGTGCTGAAACATAAAACCATTATTTTTTCTACTTTTCGCCGTGTTGTTTTGCGTCAATCGTATTTATTTTTATTTCAGTTTGACAATTTTCGCGACTTTTTTGGAATTGTAGGCGCATGTTCACTTCCCAGACACTATTTTACAAAAATATTGTTACTATTTTTTGTAGTATGATGGCGTAATGTGACATCCGAGTCTTTTTTCGCGGCACGTTTTTCTTCGGCCCAGTGTAGCCCCATAGGAGGGGGTGAGCGAGCGCTGGGGGGATTAAGGGCTTGCACTAATTCGTTCCGAAATTTTTGAGATCACTAATGTGCCACTAATAGCATCACTAATTCGTTCCGACACGATCACTAATAGGCCGTTCCGACACGCGAATTTCGAGTTTGGATGCGTTCAAGCATGTCAAAAAGTTGTCAAAATCAAGCAAATTAGTTGAAAATTTTTTTGACAACATTTTTGACAACTTTTCGACAACATTTTGACATGCTTGAACGCACCCTTCCGACGTCGGAACATTTCGGAACGATTTTTGTTATAAAATTTCAACAAAAAATTTAGCTCCAAGCGGGATTCGAACTCGCGACCTTGTGGCCACGAAGCTACTGCTTTGTCACTGCACCACCGAGGCATAAAAAACGCAATCTCTGCTGAAATTTGGTGAAAAATCGTTCCGAAACGTTCCGACGTCGGAACTCGAAATTCGCGTGTCTGAACGCATCGGAACGGCCTATTAGTGATCGTTCCAGAACGCGTCGGAACGAATTAGTGATGTCATTAATGATCGAAAAACCGTTCCGAAAGCGTCGGAACGAATTAGGGGTTTTCGTGTCAATATTCAGGGAAATTCAAACCCGTTTCCAAACTATTTCCGGACAATATGTTCTGGTTGCACGCTCCAAAAATTTTCGTTTTTTTACCAAAAAATCACATTTTTCACAAAATTTGCCTTTTTCTGAGGATTTTCAACTTAAAAATGGCAATTTTTAAGCTGAAAATCCAAAGTGCGTAATTATAGGGGAGGGATGTTTGCCCCAAACTGGCAAAAAGTTGAAAAAAATCCACTTGTTCCCCCGTTTATGTTTTTGCCCAAAATTTTAAGTCCCAATAGTCCCCCATTATGATTTTTTTTAAACAAAAAATTGTCCATTCATCAAAATTCCCTATTTTTTCAACAAATTTGCCAATTTTTCATCAAAATCGAAAATTTTCTGAGTGTTTTCAGCTTAAAAATCAGCTCTCTTTTATAGAAAATTTATGAAAATTGTTTTTTAAATTTTCCTACTGGGAGTCCAAGAGAGAAAAATCGAATTTTGCAAAAAAAAATTTCAAGAGTTTTCTACATCGGCTGATTTTTTGTACTTGGAGGTTTTTCGATAATGGAGAACTCGAATCTGAAGGCATTTCTTGATATATTGAAAGTTTCGAATATGGGTCAAAGGCCTCCCCCCCCCCTCTCGACTCAAATTTACAGGTGATGTCGGATTTTATTTTTTGGCTCAAAGAAGAAGAAAAAAAAAGCTAAAAGCGCTTTTTGACCTAAATAGACACCCTGGCCGATTCGTAACGTTCCAGTTGTCAAAATCAAAAAAGTCCTTTAGATTCGATTCTCTATGTCAAAAAACCGCGAGTTTAAAAATTCGATTTTTCTTTTTAGTCCCCCAACGAGAAAAATAAAAAATTTTTCATAAATTTTCTATAAAAATAGCTATTCTACCTATATGGGAAAAGCGATGGGATGTAAAATTTACGAAAATTGGCTAAAATCGAATAAATTTGAAAGGTAAGTCCTAAACAAGACAAAAGGAGTGCCAAAAAATATCCAAAAGAGGTCGTCAAAGGTGTTCCTCCCTCCAAGCCGCCCCAAAAATTACGCCCTTGGAAAATTCTCAGAAAATGTTGATTTTTGATGAAGAATTGATTTTCTTGGTTTGGGATGCCCAAAGTAAGCTAGTACCAATTTTATTCCACAAAATTTTTTATGTTTTATTCCAATTTAACCTGCCTTGACGAGTCTAAAACTCTAAAGTTTCTTTCAATTACATAATCACAACTCGTTCGAGTTATGGACGCATGCCTATGTGTTTTCCATCTGGCGGTCGGCACTGTTTGTACATAATCAAAATGACAGATTAATCCTCAGCCTGATCCGCATCTTTTCCTAACTCGTGAGGAACTCAACTTTGAGGCGGAAACAAGATGCTTTGTGTAATTTTTGTACGTGCCAATATTTGGATACTGTAACTATAGGGATTAATTAGTGCAATTCTTTTTGGAGCCACAAAAATTTGATCGCTATGAAACGTTTTTTCAAATTTTTGAAAAACTTTATGTACTCGATTTCTTCTCGGGTGCGGCTATAAAATTGAGTTGTCAAGCCACAAAAATGACTAATTGTGGGCAACGTTCATTTATTAATCGGGGTTCGATCTTGATAAGCCATCTCTTGATTTGTCGAAGGTCATCCCCGTGCCTCAATCATTTTTGCTACCTTTTATTTTAGTCCGATATAAGGAAGTCTTGTGTTGTTTGATGATCAGCAATGACTTCATCAACGGCAAAAATGTGTATTTTTTTCGTTTATTTTTTTATGAAAAAATTTTTTGAACAAGTTATTTTAGCTAGCGTATGGCTAAGCTGGTACTAGGACGGAACGTACCTTACCGGTAAGTTAGATCCTGAACGTAACTTACCGGTAAGTTATGTCCGGAGTCTAACTTTTTTGAAAATTTTCAAAGTATAATAACTTTTTTGCCATTTGAAATGGGAATTTTGAAATGGGGTCTTGGGCATTTTTGTAGATCTCGATGCGATCTACAAAAATGCCCAAGATCCCATGTTAAAATTCCTTAAGGCAAAAAAGTTATTATACTTTGAAAATTTTCAAAAAAGTAAGTTAGGTTTCGAACATAACTTACGGTAAGATACATTCAGGACCTGACTTACTGGTAAGATACGTTCCGTTCTAATATCGCTAAGCTAGCCATTTTTGTCCAACTGCTATTTTTTGTTGCCAAAAATGCCACTTTTTAAGTCAGTTTCTGCACAAAAATGCGATTCTTTTGCCTAAAAAAAGACATTTTTAGTGAGTTTTTGCCCCAAAATAATGATGCCCAAAGTTACGAAAAGTGACAATTTTGCCACCAGCCTTAAACATGCGAATTTTGTGCACGATAAATTATACATGGTGATCAATTTTTCACCATAAATAAATTTTTATCGTGCCCAAAATTCGCATATTTAAGGCCGGTGACAAAAATTGTCACTTTTTGTAAATTTGAGGATCACTATCCTAAAATGAGATTTTTTTACTAAATGCCGTTTTTTAGTCAATTTTTGCCCAAAAAATGAGATTCTTAAATTTTGGCAAAAAAAACTTATATGTACTTTTTTCCTTTTTACTGTTTCTAATAAATTTTCCGTCCCAAAATGGCGGAACTTTCGAACCGAAACCGGTCTCGCGAATAAACTTCAATTTTTTTATCGCACAACCTATCAAATTACCGCCTCGTTCTTCTTCCAATTATTAATGAACCTGACAAGAAAAGAGAAAATAGTTCAACTATTACCCTTAGGTTGGACTACGAGACAGTTGCAGAAAACAAAGGTCCAGACAAAAATGAACAAGGCCAATCAATGTCAGGTTGAATTTGGGGGCTTTTCCATCAAAATTTCGAATCTATCCCTTCGTGTTTTGGTGGGTAGGGTATCCTAGGGCTCTCAGATTTTAAAATTTGTATAAAAACCGAGTTCAAGTTGAACCTATAAAATGTCGAATTTTTTCCTTTTTTGAAAAAGTACAGCGTTATCGTGTTCTCTATAGCCGAAAACACCGAGTACGAAAAAATAGGCATCCACAATAACGAGACGAACAAGAACAGGACACAAAAACGGGACGATTTTTTTCTTCAGATCTCAGCTCCTTTAAGGAATTTTTAGATAGTGTAAAAGAACTTTTTTTTCTCAACTTTATCATAAGTAAAAAAGTCTTTAACACCATATCAAAATTCCTTTTAGGAGCCGAGATCCGAAATCGTCTCGTTCTTGTCATCCCGTTTTTGTGTTGTTTGAAAGATCGTTCCATCCCGTTATTGTGTATGCCAAAAATTAGCCGATTTAGAGCTATTCTAGCCAAATCGGCCAATTTTTTCCGTGTTATCAGAGCTTTTATCTTATTTCTAAGGTAGCCCCCACCCCCCATTCCCCAGAATTCATATAAAAATTGAATTTTTTTCAATTGACTAATCACACCCCCATCCTCGAGGATGACCGACCAAACCAGTTTATTGTATCCTCAACTCTTGAGTATTTCCCACTTGATCCCATCCACCACAAACGCTTCCGCCAGAACATCATTTATCCACAAGTATGTATGGCCCTATAGTTAAAGACCATATAGTTTCGTCACTTACGAGAGTATGGCCTCAACCGGTTCATTTTTATTGCCACTAAAACGTTTCTTTTCTTTATTTTTATTCACCGGTCGATCATCACCAATTTTCTCTCTCGCTCTGTATCGTTTTTGCTCCCCCAATTGGACAAGTTTGTAACTTTTCCCTGTTATGGACGATTTTCGGAGGAAAGAAAATTTAGTTTTATGCGAACTTTTAATTGGCTTTGTTTTAACTGTTTGATCATTGTGTGTTTTTTTAAAATTTGATGACCTAAGGAATGTTGCATTAAAAATTGTTTATAAACAGCCAAAGTTTAAAATTGGTGAAACCATAATTTATCCAAAAATTTGTATTTTTTAAATTTTGGGAGGTGTTCCAAGTTTTTTGCCCACTATTGATTTTTGAGAAAATTTCGAAAAATAAAATTTTTCGATTTTAGACCACGTTCATACAAGAGCCGAAGTAGCTCCCAAGATTTCACTAAAATTTTCAACTTTACACATTTTTCCATTAATTTCTTCCTTCTACCGCTAAATTTTCACATAAATCAAGCATGTGGTCGGCTCGGGTTTTTCACTCAATTCTCAGCTCTCAAAATTATTATGCCGGTCAGTTGGTCAGCGCTGTCCAACCACAAAAACTTTGCCTCGTACTTAAATTTAGCAAACAAAGGCACGTCTGAAAA
>JAQGBS010003471.1:0-11482 GCA_034698545.1 Acrobeloides obliquus
TCGCGCACTATCCCGCTCGTTTGATTATACACAAAACTAACAAAATTGACCGTCGGTCAATTGCTTTCTTCTCCACCAACCACTTTTTCTTCACCTTCAAAATTCGAATTTGATCCTTGAGCTGCTCGAAAATGGAGATTACCCATGAGACGAAGAAAAGTGAATTCATGTCGAGGTTAGATCAAAAGTCTCTGAAACGAAGCAAAAAAGGCTTAGTCGGAATTTGACAGTCAGCCGCGTTTCTCCTCACACTCGATCTGGAGAACGACACCCACATACACACATCATGAAGTGCACTTTGCCTAGAAAAGTCATTTTTTATTAATTATTTAAATAATGATTTATCAATCGTGTCAATAAACAACTTATTGAATCAGGATTTTCGCTGTAATAAACAAATTTCAAACAGGAATTTTTCGATTTTTGAGGAATTTTCAATTTTTGACGAATTTTTCAATTTCTGAAGAATTTTTCGATTTTTGATCAATTTCAAAAATCGCGCATTCCCGAGGCGTGAAAATGGTTCATTGACCCTGATTCAGGGAAATAGATGTATGTATTGAAGCGAAAATCGAAAAATTTTGAATTGTCTCCCTCAAAATCATATTTCTGGGGGTAATTTCATGCGGGGAATCGATTGCGCGCATTCCCGAGGCGTGAAAATGCTTCCTTGACCCTGATTCAGGGAAATAAGAGTGTGTATTGAAGAGAAAATCCAACATGTACTAATTTCCCTGAATCAGGGTCAGGGAAGCATTTCACGCTTTGAGAATGCGCAATCGATTCCCTTCATGAAATTACCCCCCAGAAATATGAATTTGAGAAAGAAATTGTAAAATTTTTCGATTTTCGCTTCAATACACACATCTATTCCCCTGAATCAGGGTCAAGGAAGCATTTTACGCTTCGGGAATGCGTGCAATCGATTTTTTGCATGATTTTAGGCCTATATAGGCTGTTTTTTCGCAAAATTTTTTTAGAGATTAGTCCCTAATTCTTACCCCCCCTTAAAGTTTTGACATAATGGTATTTAGATAATATTTGTAGCTCGTGTTTCAAGGAATCTAACGAGCCCAAGAACATTAAAATTGGTTTTAATCTCGCCGAGAAATGTGCATTACAAAAAAGGGTAAAATGCAAAAAAGTCCAATTTCCGAAAAATGGGATCTGGTTCAACGTTTATGGCGAGATAGTAAAACGTCAATTTTTTTGCAAACTAGTCGGGATAGTCGTATAAAGTATTCTTGAACAATCAAATGTTAATTCTTCCTTCACATATATTCGAAATTGTTTTTTGGGCTACCACGGAACTTTTTATTGAATCAGGCAACGTGTACATTGAAAAGAAAAGAAACGTGGATACATAGCTTTTTTGATGCATCCCTGTGTGGTCGTATGGCGGGAAAATCAGGATTAGTACTAATTTGGATGGGCTTGGGCTTAGACTTGGGCTTGCGCTTAGACTTAGGCTTGGGCTTGGGCTTGGGCTTGGGCTTGGGCTTAGGCTTAGGCTTAGATTTGGGCTTAGGCTTTTTTTAGTCTTTTTTAGGAAGTACTAACTAATCCTAATTTTCCCGCCATACGACCACGCAGGGATGCATCAAAAAGGCTATATAAGAATCCAAGTTTCATTTTCGTTTCAATGTTATCTGGTTCAATAAAAAGTTCCAAAAAACGTTATCTGATTCAATAAAAAGTTCTAAAAAACAAATTTCGACTATAACAATATGTGACAATATCTAATTGAAGATTTGTTCAAAACTACAGGGTGTATCGACAAAAAACTGGAATTTTGGAGATTTTTTCATGTTTTTTCGAGCCGAAATTTTCTCCACAAATGACCCTATTAGGGCTAATTTTATGCGAGAAATCAATTGCGCCCATTCCTGAAGCGTGAAAACGCTTTCCTGACCCTTTTCCAGTCAAAAAAGCATGAAAAAATCGCCAAATTTCCGGTTTTTTTTGTCGATACACCCTGTAGTTTGCCTCCTTGTATGTTTTTTCTCTCATGCCCGAAATCAAGTTCGGCCCAATACGTCTTCGTAGTACCGGTTTGATTAACGCCCGTATAATTGTGATGTTATCGAGTTTGACATGAAAACGCCTTTTCCTGCCCATTATTGTACTCATACAAATTGAAACTTGGAGTCAACATAGAAAATTGGTAATAGGACAAGAGTAAAGGTCGTATATACAAGGTTGTTGATTGTATTGTGACTTCATTTCACGTACAATTGTTAGATTGTTGACTATTTTATTCTCTTTCCATAAAGGCTTATTTACATACTTTTTACTGTTAAAATGAAAAATTCGTGTGAAATTATAAGCAAAATTAAAAATCCGAATTTCAATGTGAAATTGGCTCAGTGGTAGTGCTCCCGAATTCGAGTTCAAATGTCTCAGGTTCGAATCCCACCTGCGTCGATTTGATTTTGCTTCAAAAAGTATTTTATCTGTAAGTCAATTGTTGACTTACAGCGTTTTACTTTTTGAGACAAAATCAAATCGACGCAGGTGGGATTCGAACCTGAGACGTTTGAACTCGAATTCGAGAGAACTACCACTGAGCCAGCCAATTTCACATCGAAATCCGGATTTTAGGTCATTTCATGCGGGAAATCGATTGCGCTCATTCTCGAAGCGTGAAAATGCTTTCTTGACCCTGATTCAGGGAAATTAGTACATGTTGGATTTTCGCTTCAATACACACTCTTATTTCCTGAATCAGGATCAACGAAACATTTTCAAGATTCGAGAATGCGTGCAATCAGATGAAATTACCTCCAGAAATATGTTGAAGCGAAAATCCAACATGTACTAATTTCCCTGAATCAGGGCCAGGGAAGCGTTTTCAAGCTTCGGGGATGCGCGCAATCGATTCCTCGCATGAAATTACCCCCAGAAATATGATTTTGAGGGAGAAATTTCAAAATTTTTCGACTTTCGCTTCAATACACACATCTATTTCCCTGAATCAGGGTCAAGGAAGTATTTTCATGCTTCGGGTCGATTTTTCGCATGATTTTACCGTTATATAAGCTGTTTTGGCACAAAAAAATTTCCGACCGAGATTGACCCCAGATCTGCACTCCCTTTTAAGAAATTTTTTGGTTTGGGATAGGAATTTTTTTCCCTCTTTCGGTTCTCTTCCCCATAATAATTATGACGCTGTTAGCGGACAACTGCACCAAAATTCGTTTCGATCAAATTCTCTTCTACAACGAGAGAATTCTATTTTCTACATTAAAAAATTAGAATTCAGTCGGAAGACGACATTTTACCCCGAAAATATGCAATTGTTCTACAAACAAAAAAAGTGCAAATTTGTTTCTGCGCCATCCTGTATAAATAATAGACGAGAATGTAAGCACGATAATATGCACAAAAATTGAGTCTATAGTTTTATGCGCGTAATCATATCCATTCGTTGTTTTCCTTTTTTGATCCAAATATCTACATGCAAGCCGAAAATCGAAAATGAATTTCTGTCGTTAGGTTCTATTTTCCAAATGGCAAAATTCTATTGCTTATATCCTAAAACATTCAACACGCTATGTGTGTCTGTTTATCTGTTTGTGCTAGCTCCATCACCTCAAAGGGGGGGGGGGTAACAATCGGAGCCCGTTCTCCGAGAAAATTTTTATAAAAAATACATTCCTAGGGGTAATTTGATCGATTCCGCGCATTTCCGAAGCATGAAAACGCTTCCTTGACCCTGATTCAGGGAATGGAGTAGGTGTATTGAAGCGAAAATCAAACATTTTCGGATTTTTATGAGGAAACCGTCGATTCTTAGGTTTTTCTAGGCGGGGAATCGATTCACGGTTCGGGAGTGCGCGCAATCGATTACCCGCCTAAAAAAACTTAACACCAATCGTGTTGTGTGTATGGAGCGGCGACTTTCTTTTATAACTCTTCTAGTGAAAAGGATTATATTATTTAAGATATTTTTTTTCTCAACTCTTTATCGTTCTAATCCATTTTTTAGTAAAAAGATGGCGGATAAAAAGAAAACTAATACTCAAGCACAGAAAGTGGACAAGGAACGGGTTCAACGACAACGGTCAATATGGTAAGTCTAGTAATAACCCCCAAAAAAACTCATCCTCCCCTACCCTGAGCATGATCAGGGAAGCATTTTGAGCATTTTTTGTTTTTACGGCATGTTCTGAATCGTTGTAGTTTTCGAGATAACACAAAAAATTCAAAAAAGTTTGTGTATTACAACGAAATGCAAGAGCAATTTCAAACGCAATTATCTCGAAAACTACAACGATTCAGAGGGTGCCGTAAAAACAAAAAATGATCCATTTTTCATCAACTTCCCGAATATCAACAAAACATGTGCAACTTTTTTCCTACTGGACTAGTCCTTTAAAATTCCCCCCAACTGAATTTCGATTGTATGGCGTGAAATTTCAAAAATCTCGTTTTTTGGAACACCATATACATGATCACTGAATTTTTTTAGCTCACCTAGAAATCTATTCCTCGCAACTTTTGTGGGTTTCATTGGTTGCTTAGTTGCACTAACACTTTCTCCATATCAACCTATTTATTATAAGTAATTTTCATTTAAAAATCTACCAACTACAGGGTGAGCCAACAAAAACCGTACTGTAGCGTTTTTTAGCGAAAATTTTTATACCTCTTATAGGTAGCGCTGCCAAATGCTTTTTTACAGACGTTACAAAAAAAATTTGGTGACGTTACAATAGACGTTGGAAATTTTTTGTTGACGTTAGTAACGTTATAATGAAAAATTTTGTTAAAGATACAGTCCACGAAATTGCGCAAAATTGTTTGACCACCAAATAGACACCTACTAGGGGTTTTTTTCTACTTATAGGTGATTTTTGAGGAAAAATTTTTTGAAAAATTTCACCAAAAAACACAAAAGTACAGTTTTTTGGCTCACCCTGTACATAAATAAAAATTTGTATAGATTACCGCCACCACCAAAGTTCGAAGGCCCCCTAGCCGTAAACAATTTGCTGCAAAATGCAGAACTCCTTCTCAAAGGCCAATTAATTGGGCCTGAGTCTATCATAGTTGAAGGAAATACCCTCTATACCGGTACCACCGATGGAAAAATTGTGAAAATCGTGAACGGAGTTATAACAAAAACGGTGTTGCTTTCTGACCACAAAGATTGCCGTAAGCTAGAAATTATTCTTATAGTCGAAAATTTTTTTGTCTACCACGGAACTTTTTATTGAATCAGGCAACGTGTACATTGAAACGAAAAGAAACGAGGATCCTTATATAGTTTTTTATGCATCCCTGCGTGGTCGTATGGCGGGAAAATCGGGTTTAGTACTATCAAGTAGTATAGTAGTATGTAGTAGAAGTTTGTAGTATGTAGTAGTAGTTTGTAGCAGTAGCATTAATTTGTAGTAGTAGTTTGTAGTAGTACTAACTAATCTTAATTTTCCCGTCATACAACCACGCAGGGATGCGTCAAAAGCTATATAAGAATCCACGTTTCTTTTCGTTTCAATGTACACGTTGCCTGATTCAATAAAAAGTTCCGTGGTAGCCAAAAAAAATAACCTTTTTTTATAGAAATGCTTGAAAGTCGGCTACAAAATTTGCACATATGTGGACGGCCATTAGGAATGAGGAGGAAGGACAAGGATACAATCATTGTTGCGGATTGTTATCTTGGGATTTTATCGGTGGATGTGGAAAAGGGTTTTTTCTAGTCAAAATTTCCTGTTCGTGTATCCAAAGTTTTAGGGACGAAGAAAGTTTTGCTGCCAGGTGGAACGATAATCGAGGGCAAACCTCTGCTCTTTGCCGATGATTTTGATTTTATAAATGAAGATACAATTGTTTTCAGTGATGGTATCTTTTTTTTTGTTTACTGTACTTGGAAAACGGTTTTTTCGGGGTTTTTTTTTGAGAACTCTCAGTTTTTTTCGGGGGTTTCCAAGGAATACTTAAAGGACCAGCTCCACGAAAATAGATTTTTTTTAAAGAAGTCTATCTTGTAGCGCACAAAATTCTGGGCAGAGGGAAGAGAGAATTTGTTTCGCGGCGTCAATTCTACAGGGTGCCCAAAGCCTAAGCCCAAGCCTAAACCTAAACCTAAACCTAAGCCCAAGCCTAAACCTAAGCCCAAGCCCAAGTCTAAACCTAAGCCCAAGCCTAAGCCCAAGCCTAAACCTAAGCCTAAGTCTAAGCCTAAGCCTAAGCCCAAGCCTAAACCTAAGCCTAAGCCTGAGGTTATGTGTTTAGCTCAAAACACATAACTTTATTGACCAAAGTTGCCCAGAATTTTGTTCTCTACAAGATAGGCTACTTAAAAAAATATTTTCACGGAACTGATCCAAAGCATTTCAGCGTCAACCAAATACGACTATTACCACTTTATTCATGATTTTGTCGAAAATGGACCAAATGGAAGGTTGAAAATTCTTTTTGAATTTTTTTAAAATACAAATTACTACTTTTTAGGGTCATTCAACTGCAACTCTCAACTGGAGAAGCTAAGGTGCTTGTGGATGGACTCCATTTCGCCAACGGAGTCCAACTGATGCCCGATAAACAATCCTTCTTGGTCGATGAATCGGGAATGGCACAAATCACTCGATATTATATTGCTGGCCCAAGGAAGGGCGAACGCGAAATCTTCATGAAGAATTTACCATTCCATCCGGATAATATTCGGCTGAACTCACATGGAACTTTCTACGTGGCATCCGCTTTCCCCAGACATCCGGAGAAATTCTTGTTTTGGGAATTTTTAGGACCTTACCCAACAATTAGGCGTCTCCTTTTGCAGGTATTAGACTCGTGAGAAAAAGAAAGTGAATCGCTTTTTAGCTCATTCCATCAACGTTCTTGGGAAAATTCTTTGCCGTGACAAGTATTGAACATGGCCTAGTGATCGAAGTGGATACAAATGGCAAAATCCTATCTTCCTTCCATGATCCGACTGGTGTTGTTAGAGAAACCTCTCAGGTTATTTATAGGGTGTTCCCAAAAAAACCGCCATTTGGTCATTTTTGGGCGAAAATTAAAAAATTTTTTTTCTCCAAAATGATTCATTAGGGGGTATTTGCGAGAATTTGACATTTTCGAAGCGAAAAAACGCTTTCCTGATTCAGGAAAGGCTTATGTATTGAAGCGAAAAGTCGCAAAAATGCGATTTTTGCCTATAAACGACCCCCTTTTGGGGGTAAAAATATGCGGGGAATCCGAATTTGATATTTATAAACTTCTTCGGGTTCAAGAAAAGCTGTATATCGACGCGAAAACAACATATTTAATAATACACAAATTTACTCAAACTTTTTGCAATATTATAGTTAACCAATGATCCAATTAACAAATGATTTTCTCGAATTTTCGCGTCGATATGCAGCTTTTCTTGAATCCGAGGTCCAATTCGGATTCCCCGCACATTTTCACCCCAAAAGGCGATCGTTTTTCGCATTTTTACGAATTTTCGCTTCAATACACAATACGCTTTCCCTGAATCAGGGAAGCGTTTTTTCGCTTCGAAAATGTCAAATTCGGATTCCTCGCATGTTTTCGCCCTCTAGAGGGGTCATTTCCAGAAAAAATTTTCATGTGGGTGCCCCCTTCTCCCTATTGTGTTAATAGCTTCCAATTTTTTAGGTGACTGACGATGGTGAATTCCTATACATTGCTAGTTTCCACCGAGATTTCATAGCTAAAATCAGAAAGCCAAAAGTGAAATAAAACGAGAATAGGAAAATTTTTTAATAGTGTTCTTTTTTAAATTTTCAATAAATTTCGTAGTATTTTGTTCGACATTGCTTCTTCGTCTCTCACTGTTTTCGTGTTGAAATCGTTCACACAAACAAGAAAATGGAAAAACATAAACAACATGGATTTGGCTGTACTTGTTTACCACACACTTCCCCTTCACTAGCTGTTTTCGTTCTCATTCGACTCTTGCATAAAAAATAGAATCATGGACCTAAAATTTCCTCCATTTTCGTAAGTTTTTTTTTGGCAAAATTTTTGAGTTACTACACAACAGGTGGAGGGTCACTCACGTGAAAAATTTTCAAATTTTTTTTCTAGAAATGACCTCTCTAGAGGTAGAAACATGCGGGGAATCCGAAGTTGACATTTTCGAAGCGAAAAAGCACTTCCCTGATTCATGGAATATCTGTGTATTGAAGCGAAAAGTCGAAAAATTACATTCAAAATAGCATTTTTGCGACTTTCACTTCAATAAACAGGCCTTCCCTGAATCAGGGAAGTGTTTTAGCGTTTTTTTGCTTCGTAAAAAAACACTTCCCTGATTCAGGGAAAGCCTGTGTATTGAAGTGAAAAGTCGAAAAATCGCATTTTTACGACTTTTCGCTTCAATACATAGACTTCCCCTGAATCAAAAAAGCATTGTTTAGCTTCGTAAACGTCAAATTCCTCCCTATTGTGTAGTAGCTTCAAAATTTTTTTGCCATTTTTTAGTGTGCTACTGTTTAATTTGGGCATTGCCTTTATTGCGATCATAGTCGGAACGTTTCTTTTTGGCACTACACAAGGCAATCCGGGTTATTTCAAGTAATGTACAGTGAATCTGTGACATTTTTTCGAAAGATACCTTTAGCCTACCGTCTCCACCCAAGTTCAAGGGACCATTAGCAGAAAACCATGAGCTGGAAAATGCTCAACGCCTTCTTAGAGGACAACTCCACGGCCCGAATTCAGCGCTAGTCGAAAGAGGCCTGTTGTTTTCGAATTTTCACTCCGCCGAGGTTCATGAGGATGATCATTTGGTTGATTACATCTATACGACTACCAGCGATGGGAAAGTCGTACAAATAGTCGATTGCGTCATTCGAAAATCTATCTTCCTCAACAATGAAACTTGTGGTGGTAAGTAGTAGGGCTGTCGGGAATAAAAAAATCATGGGATTTTTTCGGGATCATGATTTCTTAAATATTTTTCATTGTAAGAATTGAAAATTTTCAAAAAATCCAAACTTCTTAAAGGGGGCGTGTGAATCCTGTCCGTATCGGGCCAAAAAAAATTCTTGATTTTTTAGAACGAAATTCACCCTTTAGTGTCCACACATGCTCAGTGTCATGACATGTATTATGACGCGCGTCATGACGCATGTCATGATACGTGACGTGCGTCATGATGCGTGTTATGACGCATGTCATGATACGTGATGTGCGTCATGATGCGTGTCATGACACGCGTCATGACGCACGTCATGATACGTGTCATGACGCGCGTCATAACGCGTGTCAGACGCATGTCATAATACGTGACGTGATTCATGATGCGTGCCATGACACACGTCATGATACGTGACGCATGTCATGATACATGACGTGCGTTATGATGCGTTTCATGACACGTATCATGATGTGCGTCATGACACGCATCACTGAATTGGGGGCATTTGAAATTATCCATGTAACACAACTACTCAAATTTTATAGACCACGCGGATGAAACCCAATGTGGTCGGCCGATATCGATTCGTCGCTTTGATCAAAAGCGACTTATTGTTGCCGATGCCTACCGTGGAATTTACTTGTTAGATGTTGATAAAGGTATATGCTGCATGAAAATGTTGTAAATGGCATAAACTTTCTAGAGAGCAGTGAACAGATTTTTTCAACAGAAAGACTCGTTCAAGGCAAGCCTATTGCTTTTATCAACGATGTTGATGTCTATAACAACGACACCATTCTTTTCACGGCATCATCAACCAAGTGGGATCTTCGTAGATATTACCACATCTTGTTGGATCATATCCCAGATGGAAGGTGCTTGTGTTTTTCTTTCAAGTATTTCGTTGTTTAGAGTGATCCGTTACACGTTGTCTTCTGGGGAAGCTGAAGTGGTACTGGATCAACTGTACTTCCCCAATGGCATTCAAATCCAACCAGATAGAATGTCGTTCTTGGTTTGTGAAACTGGGATGGCAAGAGTGACTAGGTAGTATACATGACCGAGAGAAAAACAACTTTTTTTACACCCTTTTTAGATATCATTTCAAAGGGCCGAAAGAAAATTTTCGAGAGTTTGTGGCCGAAAACCTGCCTGGCTACCCGGATAATATTCGCCTGTCCATCTTGGGCACTTATTATGTTGGGTTTATTGGCGTTCGACATCCGAGCAAATTCTCGTTGCTAGAATGGCTTGGACCATTACCATCACTTCGTGGGCTTCTTATGCGGGTAAGCTTGTTGTTGTGGTGACTAGGGAGCGTGGGAATGGGGTGAAATTGCCTGAATTTCAATAAAATCGTGTGTATTGATACGATTGGTAGGACATTGGAAAACAAATTATTGATAGAGAAGCAAGAAAATTTTTGTCGTTGGCAACGTTCCTTAGATTTCCCGCATAAGATTACCCCTAAATGAGTAATTTCCGGAAGAAAATAAAAAAATTTTTGTCGAGTTTAGTCAACGTTAAGTGGCGGGGATCAAGGGAACTTGCTCCCAAAACTTTATCCCAATTCACCTTGGGGCAAATGACATAACACTTGTTAACACCTAAAGTTCCATAACATTTTTTCAAATGTTAATTTAGCTAATCCCAGAGCAACAAATGGCCAACATCTTCAGTTATATTATGCCAAAATACGGGCTTGTGATCGAAATGGATTCTGATGGCAAAATTTTGTCTTCTTTACATGATCCCACCGGGAAGTTTCATGCGACTACTGAAGTAAGCTTGAATTAATTTTAGGATGATTATTATTTTATGCTTAGGTGAGTGATACTGGAACACATTTGTACATTACACCTGGTCCCGGACAAAATTTCATTCTCAAATGGGATAAACACGCTGTTGGACCATTACCCAGTTTTTAACAACTTTTTTTACAGGGTGAGTTCACCCAAATTAAATGAGTGAATTCAACGAGGATTTACCTTGCGGAGTTTGACTGTATTAGCTTATTTTTAGTAAATTTTTGTTTAAAATTTCTATACAATTAATAGTTTTTTTTAAAGGACCAGTCCAGTCAGTTACAACCATATGAAAAAAGGATATATTCGGAAAGATCATGAAAAATGGAGCATTTTTTGTTTTTACGGCACGTTCTGAATCGTTGTAGTTTTCGAGATAATTGCGTTTTAAATTTTGAATTTATGTACAAGCTCTTCGTTGTAATACACAAACTTTTTTGAATTTTTTGCGGAAAAATCGATTTTCGCATCAATTTTTTCAATTTTTATATAATGAACATTTAGCAATTTTTATAGCTAAATGAGACGAACAAAATGACATCAAAATTATCCAATTTGAACATTGTTTCGGGTTATTGAAACGAAAACATGAAATCGGGGTTTTCGTTTCAATAACCCAAAACAATGTTCAAATTGGATCATTTTTGTGTTATTTTGTTAGTCTCATTTAGCTATAAAAAATTGCTACAATATTCATTTTATAAAAATTGAAAAAATTGATGCAAAAATCGATTTTTCCGCAAAAATTCAAAAAAGTTTGTGTATTACAACGAAGAGCTTGTAACAA
>JAQGBS010003472.1:0-11481 GCA_034698545.1 Acrobeloides obliquus
AGATTCCGTAAACTAGTTCCGTGTAAATTAGGATCGGAACCTAATTTACAGTAAAGTAAATTCGTTCCTAGTGCCATAAAACCGGAGTAACAGGATTTTTGCGATTTTTTCAAAAATTTTCAAGTTTTTTTACAATTATCACCAATATCCTGAAACATTAAACGCGATATGTGTGTCTTTCTGTCTGTTTGTGCTATCTCCGTTACCTTAAGTCTAATTTCATCATGACCTATACCAATGGATAGGGCTCGGTGAGAGAAGAAAAACGACACCAAGATCATGGGGGTACCCTTCAAGAAAAATTTTTTAGCCCCATACAGTCGACTTTCCATATACTAACATCCCCTTCAATTCGATTAATGATCACTGTATAGCTTTTTTGGTGCATCCCTGCGTGGTCGGATGACGGATAAATCAGGATTAGTACTAATCTTTATTTTTCCGCCATACGACCACGCAGGGATGCACCAAAGAAGATATACAGGGATCACTAATCAAATTGAAGGGGGTGTCACTATATGGAGAGTCGACTGTATCATGTTTTACGTAAGTCTTATAGTTGAAATTTAAGAATTTTAATTAAGAAGCCCTCATGGTCGAGTGACAGAGACTGTCGGCTCGTAGAAATTGCTCTCAAGTTCGATTCTCAGCAGGATTCAAAAGATTTCGCCTTTGACAAAAAAATTTTAAAAAATTAATTTTTTAGCCCCATATAATGTTTTAACGTAAGATGATAATGCAATTTTATCGAATTTTAAGAGATGGCCGAGTGGCTAAGACTCTCGTCTTATATAAATTGCTCGCAGGATCGATTCCCAACAGAAATCGAATGCTTTTGCCCCTGTTTAAAAAAATTAGAAGCACATATACGGGTAATAAATACAACTTCTTTTCCCCTCCGGGCGCGAAGCGCTCGATCTCCCAGTTTATAAGTCTAGAACCGGGAAACCGAGCGCTTGTACCTCAAATTTTTCAATTTTGACGAAATTTTTGAAGATTTTTGCAATTTTATCAAATTTTTGATGATATTTTCAATTTTTTTGAATTTTTCAATTTTGACAAAATTCTCAATTTTGAAGATTTTGCAATTTTTCAATTTTTGACGAATTTTTTATAACTCGACGAGACGAATAAAATGACACCAAAAGTATCCAATTTGAAAATTGTTTTGGGTTATTGAAACGAAAACATGAAACAGGGTTTTTGTTTCAATATAACCCAAAACAATTTTCAAATTGGATAATTTTGGTGTTATTTTTTCGTCTCTTGCGACTTTTCGCTTCAATACACAGTGCCTCCCTGGATCAAGGAAGTGTTTTTTCGTTTTGAAAATGTCAAATTCGGATTTCCTGCACGTTTTTACTCCTAGAGGGGTTATTTGCAGAAAAAAATTTTGAAATTATTTTCACGTGAGTGGCCTCCTATTGTGTAATAGCTTCAAACTTTCTGAATAACAAAAAAACAAGAATAGTTGAAAAAATCCTTTAAAAATCTCTATCACAAGTTCTTGTGACACTGAGGCTAAGGCAAGTCCAGCTGAATTGGCTGAATAAGAACAACATGTTTTCCACATGCGTCTCTCATAAACATCATACGCAGGACTCTTCGTTCACATGTTATTCTCTATCCGCTTTGTTTGTTGCTTGGGGGTTGTTTTTGCATAGTTTTCGTTGCCATCGCTTGCAAAATTAGGAAATAGGCAGATGAAGATAAAATAGTTGATTATAAATATTTACCGAAAAATGTGAATATTGCAAAAATAGATGGATTGTTTAAGGGTCCATGCCGTTTATCTAGAGTTTTATGGCAAAATTTTTTTCCAAATTGGCTAATTTTTGTTATATAGGGATAAGTTTTGGCAGGGAACACGATTGCGAGTATTCTCGAATCCTGAAAATGCTTCCCTGACCCTGATTCAGGGTATAGATGGGTGTATTGAAGCGAAAATTTTTCTCTAAATTGGATAATTTCTGTTATATAGGGATAATTTTTGGCAGGAAACACGATTGCAAGCATTCTCGGACCTTGAAAATGCTTCCCTGATTCAGGGTATGAGTGGGTGTATTGAAGCGAAAATTTTTTCTCCAAATTGGATAATTTTTGGTATATAGGGGTAATTTTTGGCGAGGAACACAATGGTGCTATTATTTTTCCATGAAAACTGTTAGAAAAATAAATAAAAATTTTTTGGCATAAAAATATAGGTACGCGGCATAGAGACTTTTTAAATAAATTTTACGAGATAAAAAGTGCAGCAAAAAAAGGTTGCCTGACGAATGTTGATGATTTTTTTTACTAAAATTTGTTGACATCATTTTTAGTTTTTCATTGCAAAAATAGAGAGCAAAGGAAAGAAGTCAATATTATTTGTTTTGATCATTTTTTTATCGTGTTTTTATTCTTATCGATCCTTGACTTGTCTCTCGGTTTCGTAAACAAAACCAGTATTTGTTGATAGAAACTTTTATAAGACTATTGTTTTTCTTCCCTAAATTTATTTTACATTTTTGCTTATTTTTATAGTAATTTTTGAAATTAGAAGCATCGACGTAACCAGAGACACCGTAACGGGGGAGGTACTATAGTTTTAAAGGACTAGTCTGGTCGAAAAAAAGTTCCCATTTGTTGATATTCGGAAAGTTGACAAAAAATGGAACATTTTTTGTTTTTACAGTAAATTCTGAATTGTTGTAGTTTTTGAGATAATTGCGTGTGAAGTTGGCGATTTTTGAAATTTTGTGTATTACAACGAAAACATATACCCTGAATCAATCAAATCTGTATATTGAGAAGAAAATAATTCAAAATCCTTGAACTTTTAGAAAAAAATAAATACAGATTTTTTTATAACTCGTCACGACGAATGGCACCAAAATTATCCATTTTGAAGATTGTTTTGGATTATTGAAACGAAAACATGAATCAGGGTCTTCGTTCCAATAAGCCAAAACAATTTTCAAATTGTATAATTTTGGTGCCATTTTATTCGTTTCGACGAATTATAAAAAATGCTATATTTATTTTTTTCTAAATGTTCAATGATTTTGAATTATTTTCCTCTCAATATATAAATTTTATTGATTCAGGGAAAAAGCTACCAGGTACATATTTTCGTTGTAATACACAAAATTTCAAAAATCGCCAACTTTACATGTAATTATCTTGAAAAAGACAACGATTCAGAGGGTGCGTAAAAACAAAAAATGCTCAATTTTTTATGAACTTTCCGAATATATACAAATTATGAATTTCCATTGCGTGCATGTTTTCGTTGTAATACACAAATTTTCAAAAATCGGCAACTTCACATGTAATTATCTCGAAAACGACAACGATTCAAAGGGCGCGTAAAAACAAAAAATGCTCCATTTTTTATGAACTTTCTGAATATAAGCAAAATAGAGGCAACTTTTTTCCGAGTAAACTGGCCCTCTAAGAGGGTTTTTTTAAGAATTTTTTATGAATCGCTAAAATAAATGTTTCAACCATCGTAGGATCGAACTCACACCATTAATATGGATGGCCAGCATTCTATCCATTAGGCCATGCGCACCCAACTTTTTTGAACCTCAACATTATATAGAGTTTACGCGTTTATCAGAAAATAATTGTACAAAAACCGGACACAAACCTCTCCTCCTACTGGAAGTTTGGTTAAAAGTATTTTCATCTCTTCTCCGCTCGTGTACCCCACTAACATAAAGAGAGGCCTTTATGATTTTTTCTGGACATCTATGAGAGTACGGTAAACGTGTACGCCACTGCCTCTCCCAAAAAATCTGAAAAATTTTGCCAGTGGTCTTGGAAACCTACAGAGTGCCCCCAAAAAAGGGCAATTTGCAATTTTAAAATTTTCAAGTTTTTCAATCTTCACCAAAATAACCCTAGAGGGTTTTTCTATACGAAAAATCGATTGCGTACATACATAGGCAAGGGGGGACTGTCCCCCCCCACTTCTTATTGGCCGAAAAATTTTAATACCATTTCTTATTTTGCCCAAAATCCGAAAAAACGGGTCCCCCCTTATGTTTTTGTCTAAAATTTGAAAAAAGTCGATTTTTTGGGTAGAAACTCCTATATTTGGACACACTTCTTAAATTTTTTTACCAAAATACATGAGCCCACTTCTTATTTTCGGGGATATAGGAGCAAATTCGTAAATTTTACGACCCCCGAGTTGGTGGCCAAAAAAAGGTCGTCAAATTTCAAATCCGAAAAATTTACGAATGCAAAGACCACTTCTTATTTTGGGTCCCTGCCCCCCTTCTTGCCCGCGTATGATTGCGCACGTTGCCGAATCTTAAAAACGCTTCCCTGGTCATGTATAAACATATTTTTGCTTCATTACACACATCTCTTCCCTGAATCAGGATAAAAGAAGTGTTTTCAAAGTCCAGCAATGCGCGCGATCAATTCTCGCATAGAAAAGGTTAGTTTGGTGAAAATTAAAAAAGTTGAAAAATTTTGAAAAAAATTACCCAAAAATTGCCCTTTTTGGAGCACCCTGTATATTATTTGGTTAATAGACTTTAACCTGATAAATGTTTAGTGTGTATCAAATATTCGTAAATCATCATGAGTGAACGAAACGTCGATCAATCTGTTATTGTAAGACACCATTTTCTTCCAATCAACTATCCCTAATTCAGGGCAATCGCCAACAACAACGCCACCAACTTGCCCAGGGCAACTATGACGATTCACTCGGACAAGAACAACGCCAACAACAACAAAATCGTAGTTTCGGCCAGCAAAACAATCAACAAGTGGGTAGCATGATGGGTGATATCGATAGTTATGAAAGGTCGCAAAATCGTGGGGATCAAAGATTTGCCAATCTACATCGTGCTGGAGAATGGCCTGATTGAGAAGTTTCAGGCTCAAAATAATAGAATATCCCGGAATTTTGAAGAAGTATTCTCGTGTTAGAGCTTCTTTTTAATAAAATCGTGAATTTTTTTAGTTCTTGTATATTTTTTTCTTATTTTACATGTTCAAACATGTTTATATTTGTAACTTTTTTCGTGTTAGAGAAAAGTGCGGACCATATGGTTAAGTGGATAATCGTTTCCAAACTTAAAATTTTTGATAGCCCATAGCCACGTGGATAATAAGGTCGACCATCTGATCTGGAAAGTTGTTATACAAAAATTGTGATAAAGTATAAGCAAAATTAAAAATCCGTATTTTAACGTGAACTTGGCTTAGTGGTAGTGCTCCCAGACTCGAGTCTAATGATCTTGGGTTCGAATCTCACCTGAATCGATTTGATTTTGCCTCAAAAATAAATCTAGTCCGACCCTAACGGAACCTGGTTGTCTCAACGTTGCTTAACTTGCCAGATCGGACGGGCGCCTTCTTTATACACTGCGCTATGGGCTTGTAAAAAGTTTAAATCTGACGCGAAAAAGGATTATACCGCCGATGGTCGCACTTTTTCCTCATCCTTTTTTCTTAGATTTTATCATGGAAGGTTACTGTCCTACAAACGATCAAAATTTTGATATCGATGCTCGTAGAAAAGCTGCTCCGGCTCCCAATTATATGGTTAGATAAAATGTTCAGGGAATGGAGTTATGTATTGACGCAAAAATTGAAAATTTTTCTTTTTTCGACATCAACTCTATTCCCTGAACAGGATTAAGATAATTTTGAAAAATTAAATTGAAAATTTCAGCCAGAATTAGAGCTGGATGCCGGTCGAAGAGAACACATTCCCACCTACCGACTAGACGAAGAAGCACATTCCGGACAAGAACGACAAGATGGACACAATCCATCGCTTGGACCAGATTATTTTGGCAGGCGTACAGGACTCCCTGGTGAAGAAGAGCTGCGTGGTGGTCAACTAAATCAAGAAGAACTTCAATCTCATTTCGAAAACCACGTCCAGGACAAAGTTGGACAAGGTTATGCTTTTGTGCATGATGATCAACAAACATAAAGAATTGTACAGGGTGAGTCAAAAACGTGCATTTTTGGGGTCCGAAAAATTTTTTGGAGCCGGAAATTTTTTTACTACAAAGGAGGTAATTTTATGCGGGGAATCGATTGCGCGCATTCACGAAGCATGAAAAACCTTTTTTTCATGCTTGGAATGCGCTTTCCTAACCCCTGATTCAGGGAATGAATTCGATATATTGACGCGAAAATTAAAAAAATTTCTTTTTTTTGTTCAAAAAGCATCCATCTGAGGGTAATTTTACGCGAAGAATCGATTGCGCACATTTTCTAAACATGTAAAAATTATCTTGATCCTGATTCAGGGAATAGAGTTGGTGTATTGATGCGAAAATCGAAAAATTTTCGTTTTTCTCGACACCAACTCATTCCCTGAATCAGGGTCAAGATAACTTTTTCATGTTTAAAAAATGTGCGCAATCGATTCTCCGCATAAGATTACTCTTATATGGGTCATAGTAAAAAATTTTCCGGTCCCAATAAATTTTTTTCAAAAATGCATTTTTTAAACTCATCCTGTATAAAAAACTGTACATCGTACATATAATATCAATAAAATTAAATACAAAATTGTAAATCTCAAATCCATGTCCTTGTTTCCGCATCCGGACTGAAGGAAAGATTTTCTTGTTGGAAGAAGGTCATCTGGGAGCCTAGCCAGGGCGGCTCAGCGGACTGCATGTAGCGAGTCTCTTGTTTGCGAATGTTGATTGAGCCATGGTGTCTTCGTCGGTCGATCAAGGCATAAATGGCATAGACGATAAGTAGAATGAAGAATATGGCTAGGAGTCCGGAGCAGATATAGAAGAGGGATTTTTGCCCCTGAACAAAATTCTTGATTCTGTCAGTAGAATCACCATGACCATCTTCAACAGCAACCACTAGCAAAGGAAAATTGCTAATGCTCTCATCGTTCGTTTTGTCACTGGCAACCACCCAATCATTGGTCCTTTCGTTGGTTGACACGTTTATTGTCGTCTGAGACCCTGGGGTGACCTCCTGATCCACAATAGCTCCCAAATTTGCATAGCTTGGAGTTGTTGGAACTTGATCTTCACTGGGGATTTGATGAGTTTGTAAAATTTCTATCGTTTGAGGCATTTCTATTTCTTCTATAACTTCCGTCGAATCTTTCGTTCGTACATGAAACTTTGAGGCAAATTCTTTAATTTCTTCCAAAATTGTATTCGTAGAAGGTAATGTTGTGTGCGACTCTACAGGTTGATTTATTAATGAGATGCCAGTGGACTCGGCCAGGTGCTCTTCCACAGTTGTATGACTATGTACATCTAGTTGTTTATTTTTTTCATCACTAATACTCAATGTTGCCCCCATCCCTGATGTGGATGGTACAATTGTTAATGGAGGTAACAAAGTTGTAGCTATGAGACTTTTCCAAGTTGGTATGACGCTTTTCCGCGTAACTTCGAGCTTGACAAAAACTGGTGACGCAGTGAGCATAAGTAGTTCTTTTTTAGAGCATGTAAGCTTCATCATCTCACAAGAAGGGTGGTTTAATTCAGGGCCACAATGCGTATCGCCTTTCAATTGCCACCAAAAATCGGCATAGGTACAATTGACCTGAAATAAGAATAGTAAAGTTGGAGGGAAAAATTTCCCGATTTCGAGAAATTCCTGAAATCTGAAATTGAATTTTGGTCAAAAATCTTCCCATTTTATCAATTGAGGGTGGAAATACAATTTGATTCACAAAAAATCCAAAAATTGACGAAGATGCCAAAACGCTCGGGTAATTTTTTAAGCTATACTTACAGTTTTGCCCATTTCTGTGATACACTCAACTTGGCTATGTAATTTCACCAACTCGGTATCATTTACATGGCATATACTCAGATAATCTTCACATGCGATGAGATCTCCTTCCATGCCATGTGAAATGCCAAGAGTGGGATGAGTATGGTTCGCATCATCGCTAATATGGCATGAGATGGTGATATTCTCAGCAGGAATTTATCGTCCATTTTGGTCGAGTTGAAAATACTTCCTTTACCCTGATTCAGGAAACGGGGATGGTATATCGGCGCGAAAATCGAAAATTTAAATTTTTTCGTATGTAGTTGTTGAAAAATAGTGGTTTTTTGGGATCTTTTATGTGTGCCTCGGAATAAAAAAATACTCTATCTCTGCCAGATTAGCTCCGATTTGCATTTTTACTTTATGATATTGGTTTTTACAACAGAGAAATCGATTGGAATTGTTTCAGGGGCTAAAAAAATTTTCCTGATCTCCCTACCCAGGAATTTATAAATTCAGATTTTTTCGATTTCGATTAATTTGAAGTTTTCCATACGGAGGACACAATTCCGAGGAATTTGAGCCAATCCAGACCAAATTCGACTAGTTAATCATTTAAAATATTAGCAAGTTGGGGTACAAAATTATCAACATCTTTAATAGAAACAAAATCGAGCGATTCACTTCTTGGAACGGCATTTCTCACTGATTTGATCCAAGCCTCTGGAATGTCGTCAACACCAAAGCGAGCTCCCAAAAGTGCTGCAACGATACAACCATTCGTATCAGTATCACCACCTCTGGCAATGGCAGCTTCCACACCGGATGCAAAACTTGTAGCATGAAGGAGTTCATAGAAAGCACTTTGAAGGGCGACCTGAAAAGATGAGAGTTACAGGATGAGTAAAAAAATCGTACTTTTGCGTTTTTTGGCAAAAATTTTTTTCAAAAATCGCATAAGAGTATTTTATGATAGTTTTAAAAAAAAATTTTTCACCAAAAAACGCAAATTACGGTTTTTTTGCTCACCCTGTAAAAATAGATAAAAGTCAAATACATACCCCTAGATAACCGATCGATTTTAAATCCCCATCCGTGAATTCTACTGGTTCTTTAGGTAAACGCACTGGTATAGCCTTGGTTTTGGCATCCTCCAAATGTCCTTGGATAACATTAGTTTCAGCAGTTTTTTGTGCCTCTTCGAAAACCTCCTGAAATTTCAATTAGTAATGTTAAAAAAGTTCACGGTGACAAATTTTTCACCATTTTTTCACAAAATTTTGTGAAAAAAATCACTTTTTGTGTAAAAATTGTAAATTTTTGGATGAGGTCCTAAGTAAAAAATTAAAAACAACTAACATTTTTATCAACCCCGTTGATCAGCAGAGCAATAGCACGTGTATAAACCCGTACGGCATCAAAAACAACTTCGTGGAAATGCGTCAAACCGGCATCCTCCATAGCAAATTCTTTAAGCCTGTAAGTTTTTTTGAAAATTCAAAAATTTTTAAAATAAAAAATACGGAGCTACTACATAATAGGGGTGACCACCCACGTAAAAAATTTTCAAAATTTTTTCTGGAAATGACCCCTCTAGGAGGAAAACAGGCGGGGAATCCGAATTTGACATTTTGGAAGCAAAAAAACGCTTCGCTGACCCAAGGAAGATCTGTGAATTGAAGCAAAAAGTCGCAAAATGCGAATCAAAAAAGCGTTTTTCGCTTCGAAAATGTCAAATTCCGATTCCATGTTTTTACCCTTAGAGGGATCATTTCCAGAAAAAATTTTCACGTGGGTGGCCCTCCCATTGCGTAGTAGCACCAAAAATACTTGTCTAAATCTTTCCTATAGGCTATTGCCAACGGTGAAATTCGCATAAGACACCCATTACTCAGGCTAGTCTTGCAATGTAAGAGTATGTTCTGATGAATTTTTTCGTAAATTTGTCGTTTTTGGTCAAGATTGAGATCGGTTCGCCAAGTTGAAGTTAGATTTTGGGCTGAAAATCAAGACTTTATCGTTCTGATTCATTTGGGGGAGAGGAGTTCAATTTTGTGTTAAAAATTGATTTGTTGTCAAAGATTGCTTTGTCCAAGAATTTGACTCGTAAATAGGGTTGACGGGAACGGGAAATTCTCATCGAAAACGGGAATCATAATTTTTAGTCAAAAATCGAATTTTGGCCAAAATTCCTAAAATTTTTTCTTCGGGAAATTTGATGATTTTCGATTTTTGAATTAAATTTTTTTGCAAAATGCTTGTTTCTAAGCAGAAAATGCTCAAAAAATTACGATGTTTTAATGAAAACTGGCTAATTTTGGCGAAAATTTCCCGAAAAATCGGGCGGGAATTGCTTGTGGGGAAATTGCCCGAAATCAGTAATGATCTACGTGATTTCCAAAATGGCAAAAATGATCATTTTCGAAAGAGAAAAAAATCGTCGGGAATTTCCGAATGAAAAAAGTTTTCTCTCCAACCCTACTCGTAATGTCAATTTTAAACTCACTTATTTTTAACGCATTCAATGTTGTAATACCAATATCAGGTGGATTAGTTTGAGTCCAAAAAGCATAGCTACAAGCCACATCGAATTTATCATATTTTTTATTTGCCACCAAATTCCGAGCCAAACTTAAGGCCAACTCCGAGTCATCCGTAATCTCAAAAAATTATGGTTTTTAAATCCAGTAGCGAAAAGAGGAGCTTCCCCTCTCACATCTGAAAAATATAAATTTTTTCCTAATGTTTCCCAACTTTTTCCCTTGATGTTTTTGCTCAAAATTTTTGAAATTAAAAAAAAGTGCAAATGATTTCATCAAAAAAATTTTGAGTTTTAAAGCATTTTCAGCTTATAAACAAGCATTTTGCATACAAAAATTCTTTTTGAAAAAAACGTAAGGGGGACCAAGGTAAATTTTTGGGGACTTCCCCCAAACCAAAACCCACTTTGCGCCGCTGTTAAAATTCTTTTAGACCCACCTGGCCTGGTCGTAAACGGAACATCCCTCCACCAAGAATCGGCAAAAACCCATCCGGCTGTCTATCTTTAGCCATTTCATTACGAACTACAGCACTCGTTTTAAACTCATAACGACACCCCAAAGCATCTCCAATAAGTTGACCATAGAACACTCCAAATACTCGTTTCATTTCGACGTCAAGATCACAGGACATTTTGCATTCTAAAAAAAATCAGTTATGTAAGAAAAATTTGCGAGTAAAATTATTGATTGTAAACAATTTTTCCGGTTTGAAAAATTCATGTTCCTATATTTGCTCGAAGTTTTGGCACTATTACTTTTGTCACGTTTATTGTCACGCTTATTTTTTCACGTTACTGTTTTCACTTTTTTATTTAAATTTTTTCTCAAAAATTGCATTTTTATTTTTTTCACTCTTGTGCAGGATTTATGCTTGCCGCGCCACGCGGCATCAAATTCATTTTTTAAGAGAAAAAATTCAAATAAAGAACGTGAAAAAGGTACAAAACAGTACGTTTTTCACGTGAAAAAAAACTTTTTTAACATTGTTCACGTGAAAAAAGTTCAAAAAGCGTGAAAACAAGTGTAACGTGAAAAAAATAACAGTGTCGAAATTTTCAATTTGTTATTTTTATCCCAACGTTGTTTGTCTGATCAATACTCACTTTTTTTATAAAGTTCGTGATTCACTCTTAAAAATTAGCTCCGCCGGAAACATAAGCTAGGCATAAGAAAGCTTAATCTTGATGAAGATAGAGTGTAATCTCGAGAAAGCGGTAGGCGG
>JAQGBS010003473.1:0-11481 GCA_034698545.1 Acrobeloides obliquus
TAGTGCTTTTTGGACCTTAAAAATGACCTAAAAATGAGAAAAATTGCTCTATATTCCAAAACTACGCAGTTTTGACTCGGAGTTGTATAGACAAAAAAATGAAATAGAATTCACCAGCTTTCGAACAACATCAAAACCATTGGATGTGGGTTTAGCCGGCCGGGTATATGCTCATTTGAAGTTTGACCTAAAGTTCAAAAGGCCGACCTGCCGTACAGGGGCACCAAAAAGTCGGGTTCAAAAACGGACTTCAGATTCGTGTTCAGCGACCCCGAAAACCTAGGGTATACCACGGTTTCAAAAATTGATTCGAATTTTCGTTACTATGGCCACCCCGGGTTCGAGATTTCGAGACATTGTCTCTTAATATTTTTGTCATAATCGAATTCAAATAAACTTTATTCAAATTAAAGCGAAAGTTACACTATATTATTACCTTCAAAATAAAAAAAGGTAATAAATATGACCTCGAAATGTCAACGTCATTTTATCTCAAGATGTTATTGAGACAGAATTAGGTTTCCAAAAACTTGTAAATATCTCATATATGCCTTTTCTATACGGACTAACAACAACTATGGTACTTATTGGATTCAACACAGTAGCCCATGCGAGTGTCATCATCATGGGTGATGCGATCCCGAGAAAATATACTCGAGTAAAGATTAAAAATACCAATACCAAAATCGGAATAATCGCAGTTATTAAAGGACTAGCTGCCTAAAAATTTAATACAAAACATAAAGTTTTTTTTATCAAACTTGAATTATCAACACTTTCGAAAGTTGTTTTTCTAAACTTTGAGTTTTGCTGCTCATTAAATGCTTTGATTCATAAAATTTTTTCCAAATTTTACGATTACACCATATAATCAATATAAAGGTCATTGTCATAGTAAAACTGACATCAATCATCGCTATTATAGTTAAGGGGCTATTCTAAATTTTAAAAAATAAAGTACAAATTTCCAAAAAGTTACTATTGAAACTGAGGCGAATCTAGGTATACTTCCATCGGAATTCCGCCAAAAATCATTCTCGAGGATTTCCTTATCCTTGTCATCATTCGAATAAGAAGGTAACATTAGGATTGTGATATAGATACAAGTCATAATAAAGCAAATCATATAAGCAAAGATAATTTTCATAGAATTCAGATTTATCGATCTATAAATTCTATGAAACATTATTGAACTAGAAAAAATTACAAGCAAAATTTTATATAACGATAAAAGAACGGTATTGACATAGAGAAAGCACAAAAATAAAATGTTCCGGCTGAAATAGAAATAATTATAGAATCCCAAGGCAATTCTACACTAGAAGTAAAATTATCATTCATTAAAATTATAACTCCATCTTTTAGTTCGACTTTCTAAAACCGATTTTTTTAGTAAAGTTATGTAACAGTCCAAAAATTTAGTCATTCGACCTACGTTGAATTTTGTTTCAACCTACGCTGAATTTTGGGGGCTGCCTTAAAAAATCATTCAAAGATGACCGATTTTTTTTGGGAAAATCTCATTTTTAATTAACAATTTCCATATTTGGAGAACCTCCCCTAAATTACGACATCCAAACATTCTGTGTCAGAGTTTGAGTCCACAACTTTATTTTTTAATTTTAATTGTCTTTAAAGATTACCAAACCAACCACAAGTGTATTAAGATTAAATAATAAATCAACACAACAATTAATAAGTAAAATTCTACTATATGGTTTTAGTTCTTTTGGTGTTTTTGTTCTAATTAGAATTATTAAGCATATAGTTGCCATAATACCAACAATACTAGCGAGAATATCATTATAGTAATGTAAAGTTCGTAAAATCTCCATGAGAAAAGTTTGGCTTAAAACGAAAATATAGTAGAAAAAATCTTTATCATAATATTTTTCACTTTGCTATTAAACCTAACCCGTCAAAGTAGGATCATTTTGACCCATGTCACCTATGAATGACTCTATAAACTGACACTTGCACCCGATAAAAAAAGTTCTTCTAAGTGAAACTATCTTTCTAAAACAACTTTTGGATCAATTTAGAATGTAAAAACAAGTGATATCCTTAAATACTAAACACGCTATGCGTATCTGTTTGTGCTATCTCCGTCACCTTAAGTCCAATTCCGTCACGGCTTATACCAATCGATAGGGCTCAGTGAGAGAAGAAAAATGATAGCAAAATCATGATGATACCCTTCAAGGAAAACTTTTTAGCCCCATATCATTATTTTTCGACTTTTTCCTTTAGAACATGAATGAATTTTGTCGACATGGAGTCATAAGCCTCTGTTGTGCAGTGGAGAAGGCGCCAGCCGTTGCACACACAAAGGTGTCGGTTCCGGATCACAGTGTGACAAAAAGTTCTTGCACAAAAAAGAAAACCTATTTTTAACGACAAATCTCGCGTGAGCTCTGAAAAATTCTGCACATAGTCGGGTAAATAGATTGGAACTGAAGCCCGTAACTACTATGATAGAAATCCTAGATAAAATTTCTGATTTTTTGGCATCATTTTCGAATTCTACGCATAAAAAATAACCCTAAACAGTGTTGTCTTGAAGAAAAATCATCGAGCTCCACCTTTCTGACTTACCTTTAAGGTCCAAAGCCAATTACTATAAAATATAAAAATTTATTTTAAGCTAAAGAACTATTCAATCGAAATTCTAGTTGCTTCGTAACGAATGGCAAAACAACAGGAAATTACATTCACTTGAGACTACATCAAAATCGTACTTAATTTTCGTAGTATCATACTTTTGTCTTTGTTATAATCCTAGTCACTAGACTTATAACAAAGACAAAAGTATGATGCTTCAAAAATTAAGTACGACTTGTAGCCTCGAGTGAATATAATTTCCAAATTTTCTTCATTCATTACGAAGCATCTAGAATTTCGATTCTGAAAAGAACTATTCAGAATCGAAATTCTAGTTGCTTCGTAACGAATGAAGGAAATTTGGAAATTATATTCACTCGAGGCTACATCAAAGGCGTACTTAATTTTCGAAGTATCATACTTTTGTCTTTGTTACAAGTTTAGTCAAGTCCTTTCATAAGAAGAAGTTAAGTAACTCAAATGCTTATTGTAGCGGAAATAAATAATGATTTTTTGAAAAAAAATTTTTCTCGTAGCCTTGAACAGAAAAAATTTCATATGCTGAGATACAACGCAGAAGTATCAACTTTTTATTTATCGTAATTTAAAAAAAATTCAATCGCATCTTCTAAATTTAATTTTGCTCGATTCAATAAAATGGGAAATTTGTTTTGATCATTCATGGATGATATCCAAATTCCAGTCGCAAAAAGATAATGAAGCGATTGAACAGCGAACGTTTCTTTATAACAGTTATACAACTAAAAAATCGAATTTATGAAAAAATTATGCATCGAGAATTTTTACCAGATCGAAACTATACATAACACTCTTGTTGTATTTTTGCATTTCGTCGTTGAATGTTTTGTAATAAAGTTTTAACAAATTTAGTTCTTCAGATTTTCGAATTTCTGCATCTACCGATAGTGCCATTAGTCTAGCGATATCATGGGTTGGATGGGCTAAAAAATTTTTTAGTTTTTTCAATGTCTGATAATGAAAGCAACACTTGAAATTCTAGCTCAATTAACACAGATGAATAGGAGGAGGACGGGGAGTTTCTCTTCCTTAGCCCCTTCCTTCCGACCTTCGATCATTCTTCAAATACTTGAAGATCAGAGGAAGGGATTTTGGGGGTTTTTTAGGCTAAGAACAAATTTCGGAGGCCCATTTTTAAAACATAAAGGGATATCCTTATTTGTTCGACCTTCGACCGATTTCATGAGTGAGCTGCTTTTTCAGCAAGATTTTCTATAAAAATTATTATTTTTGTAATTTTTTGGCGTATGCACTTCTTGTATGCACTTTGATTAGCTTTGCTGAATCCTCCTCCTCCCCACTGCTGCTAGCTCATTAACACGCGGCATAATATCGTTTTTGATCAAACTCTTTCTTAATACTGAAATACATTCTAACTTGAGCCGGAGCCCTATTCTCAACTTCTGCGATTGCATTCTGCTCTTTTATAATTTCACTCATCATTTGCGGCGCCCTCAGGACTGCTCGAAGACTTTTCTCTTTGTTCACCTAGCACCACTTGAATTTTACCTGCCGAACAAATTTGAAAATCAACATATCCTAAAACATCGTCAGATATAGAGCCATCTTCGTGTTTTTTGAATAAAATATTATTCGACCATAAATCTCCATGAGCCAACACTGTGGGCAATCCTAAACTCTGATAATTAAGCTTTTTACGTAACACTTATCCAACCATAGTTTTTAGAAACATTTTCAATGAAGACTTCTGGATTCGAAATATATGGCCATAAGATAGTGATCATTTCGTGCAAATCTAAGTTTATATATTATAAAGTACGACCGAGCACGAAAAAAAAATTAGGGTACCCCCTAAAAAATTTAAAAATTCAATTTTTTCAATTTTTAAGGCTTTTTTTCAAAGGAGCGTCGTATCTCGACTATTTTAGCTATTCCAGCGCTAATTTTTGGTTTTCTATATAGAAATTATTTGGCAAAAAATGAATATTACCATCGTGTTCGGCACTATTAAAAAGCTCTAAACGACACCCATCAACCCATAGTTTCGATTAAAATTTTTTGAAAATTCTGTATTGACACGAAAACACTGAATCAGGGTCAAATTCAAAAATATGGCTTTCTGGGTGCCGTTTAGAGACTTTTAAGGGTGCTGAACACGATGGTGGCATTATTTTCAGACCAAACAAGTTGATTGAAGAAATCCAACGTAAGGGTCCCCTTATGTTTTGAAAAATTTTCGAAAAAATTGTTAAGGTTTCTTAAAATGGACCCCCTCTCTCAAAATCCGGACCTATCTACACCTATGTCCAAGCATCTGAATAAAGCGCAAGATCCGGAACAAGAAGTCTCATAAATAAAAACAAGTTCTAAAAATTTACTAGGTTCTATTTCGACAAGCTTCCAAACTAAACCAGAAACGCAATTAACGAATTGTTTCACCCCATCATTGTCGTAAGGAAATTGTTTGAGGAAATCTATATTTCTTGTTTCATAATCTAGCACTGAAGCATGAAATTTAGCTAGATCAACCATGATATTTTGAAGTTGATTGGCATTTAAAGTGTCCACAATATGCTTAACATCTCCTACAATAGACAGATCTTCCATGATGATTATTCCGTTTGAAAAAAGCGAAGCATCTGTTACACTATTGGTTAAATAAATTTTTGGAATTGATAGTTCGAAGCATTTGTTTCCTTGCGAAAGTTGATAAAATTGACATTCCCGATTATGAAACTTCCATATTTCTTTGGTAGTAATCTAAAATATAAGATCTAGAATAGTTATGGCAATAGTGAGGCAAGAGAGTTTCAGACAAGAGAGTTGCCTCTTAACTATAATCGAAAAGATTTCTTTACACCCACCCCTTTCCCTGAATCAGGGTCAGGGAAGCATTTTCACAATTCGGCAATCGATTCCTCGCATAGAAACCCCCCCCCCCCCCATAGGAGTAATTTTTGTAAAGATTCCGTTCAACTAGCAAAAGCTCGAAAATTATGGTATAACCAAGGTCCGAAAAGTTGGGTGCTAGCACCCGCACCCAAAAGCATCCAGTGGTGGGTGCTAGCACTCATGGGTGCTTTTGAGTGCTGGATACTAGCACTCATGGGTGCTTGGTGCTGATGAGTACTAGTACCCATGGGTGCTTTTGGGTGCTGGGTGCTAGCACCTTTTCGGGCCCTGGGTACAACACCAATAATTATAATTACCGGTTGGACAGTCGTGTTTGAAGATCCATCTAAGGTCGTATTTTCTATAGTTTCTTCGCTCGGTGTACCACTTTTCACTGCAAGTTTTAACACTACACTCAAAATCGTATCATCTCTCATAGAAAATTGTAGTTTGAGAACACTGGCCATAAAACCTTTTCCTTTGCCTAAATCATCCAGCGAAACCTTAAAATTATCCATTTTTCATTTTTAAAAACTGCATAATTTACTTGAGTTACATCATCTGGTTGATATTTTTGCCAGTTTTTTTCGATTTTTTGAGCTATGAGAAAAATATCGCGATATGAAAAATTAGCATTTGCGATCTTCCCATCAATTAATTGATTGAAAGAAGCCATATTTTAACTCTTGAAGCATGGATATGGACATGGAAAAAATTCCAAAAAAGAGGAGATCTTCGTGGCGTAGTCGGTAGCGCATCGGATCGTAGGAATTATAGTTCTTCAGTTACTAAAGAAGAAAAGAGATTTACTGGGTTTTGTTTTTTATTGGATCAACATTTATTTCATAGGATCCCATTTTTTCTCCTACAATACTTTGTTTTCTTACGTCACGATGCCGTCATGACGCCACGACACTGTCATGATATCGCGAACCGTCATGACGCTGTCGTGACATCGAGACGCCGTAATGATGTCGCGACGATGTCGTGACGTCTCGATGCTGTCATGAAGCCGCGACCCCGTTGTAGTAGTCGTTGCGACATTATGACGGCGTCGCGACGGCTTCATGACGGCATCGCGACGTGAGAAAAAATATGAGAGAAAAAAATTATGCCTTATTTCATACATGGGCAAATGGGGAGCCCCTTCCTCCACCCCCTCCCCCCACACAACCAAGTCTCTCATTGACCTATTTTTTACCCCTCTTTGTGACCTTCTCATAGTCCTTCCCCAGTAAACTACCTCAATTTGGAAGCTGCATTCAATCTAAAAAAAGCAAGACCCAGTAGATTTCGTTTTTTGTTGAGTTACGATGATATACAATTGTCGATTAAAAATCATAGAGTTTGATGTAGTTAGACACTATGGGTTAATCATTGAAGAAAATCGATTTCAATATAAAGTCTCCTTGAAATCTGGTAGGAACTACTTTTTTCACAATTGTGTTTTTATAAGCACATAACACTTTTTGACCTAAAAATTTCTGCTGAAACTATTTTTAAAACGTGAAAACAAGTTTAAAGGACCAGTTCAGTGGGAAAAAAGTTGCCATTTTTGTAGATATTCGAAAAGTTCATGAAAAATGGAGCATTTTTTGTTTTTACGGCATATTCTGAATTCTGAATCGTTGTAGTTTTCGAGGTAATTGCGTTTGAAATTTTGAACCCAAAACTATTTTCAAATTGGATAATTTTGGTGTCATTTGATTAAACTCGACGAGACGAACAAAATGACACCAAAATTATCCAATTTGAACATTGTTTTGGGTTATTGAAACTAAAACTCTGATTCATGTTTTCGATTCAATAACCCAAAACAATGTTCAAAGTGGATCATTTTTGTGTCATTTTCGCCTCATTTAGCTATAAATATTGCTACGATGTTCATTTTATGAAAATTTAAAAATTCGAATTTTTCGATCAAAATTCGATTTTTGAACAAAAATTCGATTTTCTACAAAAATTTATTTTTTCATTTTATGAAAATTTAAAAAATCGATTTTTTCAAAAAAAATTCGAAAAAGTTTGTGTATTACAACGAAAACATGTACACAAATTCAAAATTTCAAACGCAATTCTCTCGAAAACTACAACGATTCAGAGCATGCCGTAAAAACACAAAATGCTCCATTTTTCATGAATTTACTGAATATCTACAAAAATGGCAACTTTTTTTCTCACTGGACTGGTCCTTTAATGAAACGTGAGTGCATCGTATTGAAAAAATTTGTACACAATAAGTGTAGCAGCAAAAAAAATCGAAGTGGTCTGAAAAGGCCATCTACTTTTATACAAATAAAATTGTAATAGTGTCAATGAAATTGAAGAAAGACCGAAGGTAGTAATTGAAGAGACCGGAAGTATCAATAATTCTCGATGCTTATCAATCAATGAATAACACTCTTAGACCTTGAAAGTGCATTATGATTACTTTGTTGTACAGGGTAGGTCAAATGAACTGAAGCATCCTTTATTTGTCTTCTTTTTGGCACAAAACTTTACAAAATGATCCTTATAGGGGTTCTGCTGCGAGAAAGCGATTGCGCACATTAAAGTCTGCTTTGGAGTCTCTAGAAAGCGCCTGAAGCATAGCCTAGTGGATAGCATCACAGACTTCGAGTTTGAAGCCCCGGGTTCCATCCCACTCGGAGCCAAATATTTTTGCATCGTCCGAAAAAAATTTGTTGCCTAGGGATAATTTTATGCGAAAAACACGAGCTTGAATATCCGCCTTCTTTGTGGGTTTTTTACCAAATAATTTTGAAAACAACATTTATTTTATAGATAGCTGGCGTTGCAGCGCATGCTATCATGTGCGTCTCCCCTGACCCACTCACTCATGGGCCCAAAATTGAGGGAGGGGGACCACCTCATTGAGAGTATCCTTTCCATCTTGTTCCATAATGTCATTTTCGCTCGCATTCGACGGTAAACGGTCACATGGCTCAAATTTCATCAAAAAATCAAAACTTTGAACAACTTTAAATCCATGAAAATGAAGTTTCTAACAAAAAAGGAGGACAGTTTTTTAATCAGAATTTTGTGTATAATTTTTTTAGAATCAAAAATAAAAACATAATTTTTCGCCATAGTTCGAATTGGAATTTGAGCCATGTGAAAACTTGAGCCACATAATCCGTGTCCCATTCGACGTGTATATTCAGTAATACGTTACTTTTTGTCATGAGCATCGGCTCGAGTCATCATTGTAAACAATAAAAAAAATAAAATCAAAAGTTGCGAAAAAGGATGAACTTATAAAAAAAAGAATAATGCTAAAACCACAATAATGATCCATTACATATTCAAATTATCCAGTAAACAATATGTCGTCATTTTGCCCTCTTCAGCTATGTAGGCGTGGTTTTGTTGACCTATCGTTTGTCAAATGTCTTTCTTGTGTTTAGACCGGTCTTTTAAAAATGACCGAGATATACCCAAACTACTCAAAATTAAAACATTCAAATAGCCGTAACCAGGCGCCCTTAAAGGACCAGTCTACTTTTTAGGATATATTTCCGGGGCTACAGGTGATTAGATCTAAAAGCTTGGGGTCGATCCCTAGGTCTTATTCTGAGGAGCAAAATCTTTGTCAGATCAGAATTCTGGCCGAAATCCTAAAAATTGCATCCTTAGATAAACTTGAAACTTCTCGGATTCTTTCGAAACCATTCTAGAAATGTTTTCCATATTGAAATGTATCTGCCAGAAAGAAATTTGGGCCGAAAAAAATTACCTTGGTGTTTTAGAGAGGTTAAATATCCAAAAAATACACGTCAAATCGATGGTATTGAGCTTCGGACGTGGTTTTGAATTTTTTACTCCTCGAACTTTGACTCGAAATGACTTTTAAAAACTTTCCCATACGTTAATCTCACTAAATACATTCAATTTGGGGGGTACGCTCGAACCGTTTAAGGCAACCTTTGAACACTCAAGAAAGTATCTCTTAAAAAACCGTGATTTTTTACTATTTTTGGGCTGAAAAATCGAAAATAAAATTTTTTAAATAATTTTGTTTTCTAAAAAAATCCGGTGATTAGGGCGTTCGATTGAGCTATCGAGCGATGGAAACGGATTTAAACTCTATTTTGGCGCATTTTGAAATGTGGGAGTGGGAGTAATCAAAAACACAACTTGTACTTTAATTTGAACTTTAATCCGTTGAGTTTTTTAAAGAGGGTACAGATCGAGACCGGATCTTGAAAAAACCCATAAAATCCGGTGATTAGGGCGTTTCCGATTGAGATATCGGGCGATGGAAACGGATTTAAACTCGATTTTGGCTGATCAAATTAATATTAATACTTGTTATTAACTAATAGGCTCCCAGATAGTGAAAATAAAAGTTTTAGCTCGAAATTTTTTGTTTTTAGTAATAAGCAAATTATGTCTGAACTTTTGGGACACTAAAAAAATCATTTTTCGACCCAAAAAATCATCCATGGGGTCCCTCCTTATGTTTTAGGCGCACACAGCATCTTGTTGTCAAAAAAAGTATTCATGACGGATTTCAAAATTTTTTAGCTTTGTTTCCATCATATCAGGCTTGTTTAGATCTATGTTTGTGCAAAAAATTAGAGTACACTTCCGCATAGTTTAGGAGATAGAGCACGAAATTTGAGAGGGTTAAAAATCGGTTTTTTCGAGTATAAAAGTGCCTTCTTGAGATCGCCAACCGTCGTTTCTTGCACTTTTGGCCCCAAATCGGGGAATCGATTGGCGTCGGTTTTAACCGAATCGGAATCGATCCTGAGAAGTTGATTTTTTTCCACAGAGGTTCACAGCTTCACAGGGGTGATGTTTCAAAAATTTTTTTCTCGATTTCGTGATCAGGGGCCTATATCCAATCGATTTTATTTGGAACAAAAAAATTTCCTGACCTGTGATCCGAGTATTTTTTGGCCATCTATAGCCGTATGAACCAAATAAACTCTTAATTATAAGCGCCGGTTGGCGTTCGACCCCAGTTTATTAATATAAGCAATTTAAAGATTTTTTAATGCAAGTCAACATTTCGCTAAAGAAATTTATTTTCATATTAACTATAGCCCTGTTTATAGTTCTAATTTGGATTTTATGTTTTTATTCAAATGAACGTGATTCTTACTATCAAACAAAGATATTCTCTAAAGTAAATTGTTCATTTCTTAAAAATGTTGAATCGAAAATGTCGCCTTTCTCGACTGGGAATATAAATTTTCGGTAATTTAATTTATTATTTTCAATTATTCAGTTTATTAAGGGTGCTCATAAAACGTTGACGCGCGAAAAAACACTGTAAGCGGCAAGTAAGCCGTTGGCGCGCCAGTGCAAAAAACACTGTAAGACGTTGGCGCACACTGGCGTTGGCGTACGCCAACGCCGGTGTGCGCCAAATTTCAGAGTTTTTCGATGCGCAGAATCGATTCCTCGCATAAACTTACCCCTAAAAATGATTTTGTTGGGGTTAAAACTTACAACCCCTAATTTTGACGCAATTTTTTTCATTTTTTGATCCCCGGAAAATTTTTCAGAATTTTTCGATGCGCGCAATCGATATTTCGCATAAAGTTACCCCTAACTTGTTAAAAAAATTCAAAAAAATTTTCTACTTGACCCTATTTTCCACCCCCCCCCCTTTAAGGCTTAAAACTTAAGGCTTAAGCTTAAGGCTTAAGCTTAAGGCTTAGGCGTAAGGCTTAGGCGTAAGGCTTAAGGCGTACGCCAACGTCTTACAGTGTTTTTTGCACTGGCGCGCCATCAGCTTACTTGTCGCTTGCAGTATTTTTTGCGCGTGCCAACGTCTTATGAGCATCCTAAGCTTATAGAAAGAACCCTAAATATATGTTCAAAATATTACCACGCAATGAAGTAGATTACCATATGCAAAAATTAAAAAATTACAGCAGTAATGAGTGGGAAAGTACTCTATTAAAGTTGGCTTCTTCTAATCTAATGATAAATAAATATCTTATAACAGCTGTAGCTAATAATGGGCATTTAGAA
>JAQGBS010003474.1:0-11478 GCA_034698545.1 Acrobeloides obliquus
CATCCAAGTGATGACTTTTGAACAAGCCGAGAAATGGAGATTCAATCCATTCGACGTAACAAAGGTATGGATTAACACGGGAATACCCCTTCAAATTTCCGGTATATTCTGTTATTTGAAGCTATTCTGAACAACATTCAAAATAATTTTTTTGAAAAAAAGTTGTTAAAAAAATTCATGTTAAATTATAAACAAAATTAAAAATCACGATTTTTATCGTGAACTTAGCTCAATGGTAGTACTCCAAGATTTGAATCTAAGGGTCACGGGTTCGAATCCCACCTGAGTCGAATTGATTTTGCCTGCGAAAAAAGCTGGTATATTCCATGGTTAGACAATTTTTTATCAAAAAATTTGTCGAACCATGGAATATACCAGCTTTTTTGCAGGCAAAATCAAATCGACTCAGATGGGATTCGACCCAAGACCTTTAGACTCAAATCTTGGACCACTACCACTGAGCCAAGTTCACGATAAAAATCGGATTTTTAATTTCGCTTATAATTTAACATGAATTTTTTTAACAACTTTTTTTTCGAAAAATTTGTTTGAATGTTGCTCAGAATAGCTTCAAATAACAGAATATACCAAAAATTTGAAGGAGTCTTTCCGTGTTAAAACTTTTATAGCTGAACGAAAAAAAAGTTTAGGTTTGGCCACATAAAGAATTTCCACTGATTCCAGTTGGAAAAATCGTGTTGAATCGAAATCCAAGAAACTATTTTGCTGAAGTGGAGCAAAGCGCTTTCTGTCCGGCACATGTTGTGCCAGGAATTGACTTCTCGCCTGATAAAATGCTCCAAGGTATAGAGATACACAGGGTGGTGCAACAACCATTTTTTCATGAATTTTGGACCCAAAAATTATCCTAAAAATGACCCTATTAGGGGTAATTCGATGCGGAAGAATCGAATATGCTCATTCCCGGAGCTTGAAAATGCCTCCCTGCCCCTGATTCAGGGTCAGTGCATTGAAGCGAAAATAAAGTTGATTAGTTTTTTATATGAAAATATTCGTTTCTGGGGTTTTTCGATGCAAAGAATTGATTGCACGTATTCCCGAAGCTTGAAAATACTTCCCTAATCGATTCCCCGTATCGAAAACCCCCAGAAACGAGTATTTTAACATAAAAAACTAAAAAAGTTGATTTTCGCTTCAATACACTGATCCTGAAGCAGAAAAGCATTTTCAAGCTCTGGGAATGCTGGCAATTGATTCCTCGCATCGAATTACCCTAGGTGGTTTTTCTTGAAAAATCGACTTTTAAAGTTTTCGTTTCAATACACACACCCCCTTCCCTAAAGTTTTTTCCGCTAATGTATATATTTTTCATCTCCTGTCCTAACATGATTTAATTTTTTTCAGGACGTCTCTTCTCGTACAAAGACACGCATTTCCATCGATTGGGACCGAACTACAACAAGCTTCCAATCAATTGTCCATTCCGATCACGACCCTACAATATGCAAAAGGATGGCTTTGCTACAAATGATGACAACCAAGGTACAATTTTTGTACACTTCAAGGGCGAGTCGAATAGGAAAAAAGTTGTCATTTTTGTTGATATTAGAAAAGTTCATGAAAATGGAGCATTTTTTGTTTTTACGGCATCTTCTGAATCGTTGTAGTTTTCGAGATAATTGCATTTGAAATTGGTCATGTTTTCGTTGTATACACAAACTTTTTTGAATTTTTCGGAAAAATCGATTTTTTCAATTTTCATAAAATGAATTTGTAACATTTTTTATAACTCGGCGAGACGAATCAAATGACACCAAAATTATCGAATTTGAAAATTGTTTTGAGTTATTGAAACGAAAACATGAATCAGGGCAAAATTTTAAATGATCTTTGAAAAAAGTATCAACAAGTTTTAGGTGGAGCTCCGGTGTATCATCCAAACTCTTTCCACGGCCCACAAGAACGTTCGGACTTGCGCTATGCACGATTTCCGGTTGTTGGTGATGTTGATCGTTACAATTCGGCAGATGATGACAATGTCTCTCAACCAGCCGACTTCTGGAACAAAGTAGAGACGACCAAAAATTTTTTCGAAAAAAGAATTTAACATTTTCAAAGCGAAAAACTCTTCCCTGATTCGGGAAAGGCGTATTGTGTATTGAAGCGAAAACGTCGCAAAAATGCAATTTTTGCCTAAAAACGACCCCGCTTGGGTAAAAATGTGCGGGAAATCTGAATATGACATTTATAAAATTCTCGGATTCAAGACAAGCTGTATATCGACGCGAAAATTCGAGAAAATAGCATATGTTGATCTAAAAACAACGCTTTTTCTTATATTCATATTATAGTTAACCAATTATTTAATCCAATTAATAAGTGATTTTCTCGAATTTTCGCGTCGATATACAGCTTTTCTTGAATCCGAGGAATTTTTATAAATGTCAAATTCGGATTCCCCGTACATTTTTAGGTCGTTTTTAGGCAAAAATCGCATTTTTTTCAACTTTTCGCTTCAATACACAGGCCTTCCCTGAATCAGGGAAGCGTTTTTTCGCTTCAAAAATGTCAAATTCGGGTTCCCCGCATGTTTTTATCCCCAGAGATCATTCCCAGAAATATTTTTCACGTGGGTAGCCCCCAAAAAAATGAATTTTTTCAACTTTTTTCGAATTTTTCAATTTTTTCAACCTTTTTATTGGTCCCTCCTCATTGTGTAATAGCTCCTAAAAATTTTATAGGTACTTGATCCAGCGCATCGTCGCCGACTTGCTGATAATTTGGTTGGTTCGCTCGCAGATTGCAAGCCGTACATCCAAGACCGGGCTATTGCGAACTTTGCCAAAGTGAATGCGGAGCTAGGAAAAATGCTTCGACAAGGAGTTGACGCAGCTAACAAAAAGCGAAGCGAACAAGTCCGCCATCATCTTTAAAACCAATCAAATTTCTTCATAAATCGACAAAAAAAATATTTATTTTCCAATAGAAATTAGCTCTGACATATGCTTTGATCTAATAAAGAAATGTGTGAAGAGAAATCTGTAAAAAAACGTGATTGAAAACATGCAAACAGCGCACAATGCAAAACACATGTCTTCCTAGTCAGCACGAATGTGTAATACAGGGTGTCCCAAAAAAGTGGAATTTTCGTGATTTTTTCATGAATTTTGGAAAGTTGATCAAAAATCACAATTGACCACTTTTTAGGACCAGAGAAGCGTTTTCACGTTTCGAAAACACGCGCAATCGATTTCTCGCATAGGGAAAACCCTAGGTAGTCGGAAATCCGGTCAAAATTCTATTTTTTTTCATTTTCGCAACAATCGCTACCCTGAATCAGGATCAAGGAAGCATTTTCAAACTTCGAGAGTGTGCGCAATCAACACAAAGAACACAAATTTTCCGGGTAAAAAAAATCACAAAAATCAATTTTTTTGGGACAGGCTTAAGCTTAGGCTTAGGATGCGTTTAGGTATGTTGAAAAAGTTGTTGTTTTGACAACTTTTCAACAACTTTGTCTACATGCTTGAACGCACCCTTAGGCATAAGCCTAGGCTTAGGCTTAAGCTTAAGCCTAAGCCTAAGATTCCCCGCATCAAATTACAGATCATTTTTAGAAAAAATTTTCAGGTCCAAAATTCATGAAAGAATCACGAAAATTCCACATTTTTGGGACACCCTGTATCACATTCAACAAGGGTTAGGCCAAATGCAAAATAGTGTAAAAAGATCGTCTTTCGGTCTATTCTTAAGCAATGGACAAAAGTTTAATTTTTCGGCGATCCTTAGCTTCTTCGGCTCGAGCAATTAATTTTTATTCCACAGAGGCCTTTTCGTGTAGCCAATTGTACACATATTTCTTTTTGATGATGAGGAAATTTATATGCGTTTTCTTCATTCATTACTTTTCATTCGTTCTTCTAAGAATAGTAGTAAAAATAAGTAGGCCTGAATGAATTTTGTCGTAATGTTTTTTGTTGGATACAAATCTCCCTTTGGGAAATCAACACATGCCTTGAAGCCATGTAAAAAATAACTGTCCAATTCATTAGCTAATTTTTAAGGGAACATTTCTTAGAAAAAGAATTTTTCCAAAACAAGTGTTAGGTGCAGATGTACTTGTTTTTAAAAAGAATTAGTTTATGGATAAGGTTATTTATAGCAATTGCTTGTTTGGCACTTCGAATTTTTTCAATTTTTAAAAATTTTGTTATAATTTAGAAGGCGTATTGTGTATTGAAGCGAAAGTCGCAAAAGTGCAAATTTGGCCTAAAAACGACCCCTTTTGGGGTAAAAATCGATCGCCCGCAGGTTCGATCTCGCTAGGAGCCAATTCTTTTTGCAGTGTCCAAAAAAGGAGAAAAATTTTTGCCTAGACGTAATTTTATACGGATTGCGCGCATTCCCGAAACGTAAAAACACTTCCCTGACCCTGATTCAGGAACGAGGTGGGTACTGCGAGCCCAAGTTGCTTAACTTGCCAGATCGGATGGGATCGCTCTTTACAGGGATCGGGAAACTTTTTTACAAGGGAACCACCCCAGTTGATGATGGAAATTTCGAAAAAGTCCTAGATAATCTTGTAGAGCATTCTCAACTTGTAAAAAATTTGTAAAAAGCATAGTGGCTAAGGCAGTTGCCTTATATTTTTAAGGTACGGGTTCGAATCCCACTCGCGTCCAAATGTTTTTGCCTCTTTACAAAATTTTCTCTATTTTTTGCCTTTATTTTTTACATTTTTTTACAATTTTAAAATTTCTACCATCAACTGGAGTGGTTCCCTTGTGGGTGGAAACAAACTTTATGCAAAAATTTTTTTCAAATTCGAACACAAGTGAGCGGAGCCGGGGCTCGAGCTTACGATAGTAAAAATCGATCGCTTCATTTCAAATTCGAGTGTCTCTTTTTCATAGAGCAGCACACTTTTTAATTAATGCTGTAATTTCCTTGGAGTTAATGAAAACGTACATTTTTAGATGAAGACGCAACAAAATTTCAAGTATTTGATTCATCACCCCGAACATTAATGCACATGATGATTAAGTTAAATTTATGAATTGCTTTTAACTGTAGTAAACAAGAAAATATCAATATGTCAATTGTCGGCCAATCTATTTAACAACAAGGTGAGACTTTTTTATATTCTATTTGTAGAAACTAATTTATTAAGTGTATATATATAAAAAATTCATAAGTAATTTTATTAAATTGTTTTTTACTTCAGTGAACATACATAAATTTCATCGGTAGTCTATGTTATTAAAGAGGAGTAATCCATTCGGAAAAAACGCTATGAAAAAATTATATATACGGAAGGATTATGAAAAATGGAGCATTTTTTACAAAGATTCTGAATCGTTGTCGTTGCCGAGAAAATCGCGTTTGAAGTTGAAAATTTTTGAAATCTATGTATTACAACGAAAACATGAACACAGTGAAAATTCGTTCCTGAATCAATAAAAGTTGTGTATTGACGTGAAAATGTAACAAATTTTTTTGTTTTTTATCGACTTATGAAAACTGCCAAAAAAAAATTTTGAATTTTCGTGTTAATACACAACTTTTATTAATCAGAGACGAATTTTTACTAATTTCATTTTTTCGTTGTAATACACATATTTCAATAATCGCCAACTTCAAACACTATTATCTCGGCAACGATAACGATTCAGAGGTTTTTTCAACTTTTTTTCCAATTTTTGAATTTGTTCAATTTTGTACCAATTTTTAAATTTTTTTCAATTTTGTACCAATTTTTCAAATTTTTCCCATTTTTTAAATTTTTTTCAATTTTGTCCAATATTTCGAATTTTTTCCAATTTATTCAATTTTTTCGCGAATTTTTCAATTTTTTCAAATTTTCCCCATTTTTTCAATTTTGTCCAATTTTTTTTCCAATTTTTCAATTTTTTCAAATTTTTTCAATTTTGTACCAATTTTTTCCATTTTTAAAATTTTTTCCAATTTTTCAATTTTTTTGGGAATTTTTCGAATTTTTTCAATTTTGTACCAATTTTTCAAATTTTCTTCATTTTTCAAATTTTGTCCAATTTTTTATTTTTTCCCATTTTTCCAATTTTTTCCAATTTTCCGAATTTCTCCAATTTATTCAATTTTTTTTCCAATTTTTCAATTTTCTCCAATTTTTTCAAAATAAAAAATGCTCCATTTTTCATGAACTTTCCGAATATATAACTTTTTTTCATAGTGTTATTTGTCCGAGTGGGCTGGACCTTTAATTATTTATAGTTGTGTTGATATTTGTATTTTTGAGCGATTCAATCATCATCAAATATCTATCAACAATAATTATCCTGGATCGTCCTCGTGCGCGTTTATAGTCATGTAAATTTTGGGTAGCGGATTGCCGTTTTGTCAGTCGTTATTACTGCTGTTCCGATTACAAAAAGTGGGTTTTTGTTGTCGACGAGCGCTCCTTTTATTTAAAATCACAGACCAGTTCTCGCCTCTTTTCCCTTTCACACTTCTGTTGATCACGCTTTTCATCCTTGTCATTTCGGACCAAAAAGTACACGCATTAAATAAAGTAATAACACATGTTTTAAGTTGAGAGAAGGACAACAATAGAGGGCGAGTTTTTGCACTTTATATAGACCTCGATTGTATGCTCAAAAATAGCGGATTATTTGTTGCGACGGGACTCTGTGAATTGGATGGGGGCTTTACGCTGCACAAACAGTTTTCTTCTTAAACAATTTTTTATATGTTTGATCCAAAAGGTTTTGGGGCGATCAACTAAATCAAATTTTTTCCAATTTTCCAATTTAAAATTGAAAAATTCGAGATATTGAACAATTTCAAAAAAATTAAAAATTGGAAAAAAATGAAAAAATTGAAAAATTCGAGAAAATTGAAAAAATTAGAAAAGTTAGAAAAAATTCAAAAAAAAATTGACAAAATTAGAAAATTTTCTAATTTTCTCGAATTTTTCAATTTTTTCGAAATTGTTCAATTTTCTCGAAGTTTTCAATTTTTTCCAATTTTTACGCATCACACACAGTTTTTTATTTAAAAAAAGTCTTTTAGTTAATGTTTGATCCAATTTGAAAATTGTTTTGGGTAATTGAAACGAAAACATGAATCAGGGTCTTCGTTTCAATAACCCAAAACATTTTTCAAATTGGATAATTTTTGTGTCATTTTATTCGTCTCATAGAGTTCTATTTTTTCAATTTTTCGAATTTATTCAATTTCCAATTTTTTCGACTTTTTGACCATGATAAGTGCGTCCCAACAAGTGAACCTCCCTCCCCCGCCTCCCTGCACTAGCTTCAAATTTGTTTTTACATATGGCTATTAATACTAGTTTCGATATAAGCAGGTGCTTCTCCGACTTTCCCCTGTTAATTCGAATGATTAGTGCAAGTTTTTGCCAGGTTCGCACGTTTTTGCCATCGTATGAGTCAAGTCGGTAATTGATTTTAGTCAAAAATTTTCTTCAAAACACTTTTAATCCTCTTTCTAAACGATTTTGTGTAAAATCTTTTCATGTAGAAGAAGAAATTCGAACTTGGAGTCGGCAAATATTCAGCTCCATTATATGAAAAAAACAACTAAAAATATTTGCCTTTCGAATTTCAACTATCGCCAACATCAAACGAGATTATCTCGGCAACGATAACGATTCAGTGGTTTTTTCAATTTTTTTCAAATTTTTTACAATTTTTTACGAATTTTTTACAATTTTTCTCCAAAACACTTTTACTCCTCTTTTGAAAACGATTTTGTGTAAAATCTTTTTTTGTAGAAGAAATTAGAACTTGAACTTGGAGTCGGCAAATATTGAGCTCCATTATATGAAAAAATCAACGAAAAATATTTGCTTTTCGAATACCTTTTAGGTAAAATTGCTTTGATTCAATTCCCAAATCTAGAATGTCTAAAGAAATGTAAATATAGTGATTTTGCTTATTTCCCTTCGTTAGTTGACACATTCTTGTTTGGTGTCTTTAGATTTGAGAAGGGAAATTTTTCACACACAAATGCGTAAAAAATCGACTGGACAAGTGTTAAAGGTTGACTTTCTCTTTCTGGGCGATAGTTAGGTAAAAAGTTTCCGTCGTTTATCAGTAACAAAGAATTTCGAGTGATTTATTGCGAATTGGTGGCAAATGAGCTTGGAAAAGACGTCAAAAGTACAGGGTGTCCCAGCTGCACAACACCTAGCAGAAAAGAAAACTTGACGAAAAACATTTTTTCGTTTGAGGTTATTGAAATGAAAACATGAATCAGAATTTTCGTTTCAATAATCTAAAACAGTTTTCAAGTTGCCATTTTTGTTGATATTCGAAAAGTTGATGAAAAATGGAGCATTTTTTGTTTTTACAGTAAATTTTGAATCGTTGTAGTTTTCGAGATAATTGCGTTTAAAATTGTTCATACTTTTCGTTGTAATACACAAACTTTTTTGAATTTTTTACAGAAAAATCGATTTTTTCAATTTTCATAAAATGAACATTGTAGCAATTGTTTTTAGCTAAATGAGACGAACAAAATGACACCAAAATTATCCAATTTGAAGTTTGTTTTGGGTTATTGAAACGAAAATTCTGATTCATGTTTTCATTTCAATAACCCAAAACAATTTTCAAATTCGATAATTTTGGTGTCGTTTTGTTCGTCTCATTTAGCTATAAAAATTGCTACAATGTTCATTTTATGAAAATTGAAAAAATCGATGCAAAAATCAATTTAAATATTCAAAAAAGTTTGTGTATTACAACGAAAACATGTAATTTCAAACACAATTATCTCGAAAACTATAACGATTCAGAGCATGCCGTAAAAACAAAAAATGCTCAACTTTTCATGAACTTTCCGAATATCAACAAAATGGGCAACTTTTTCCCCACCGGAATGGCCTCTTTTATCGTTGTTGTGATATCAAATTTTCTTATCTACTAGGTTGTGCTGGGACGCCCTGTAAATGACGCGTTTTAGTCCATACAAGTAAGGTAGCAATAACCGAGACCTTAGAGCGACTCCGACCAATTTTTCTCGTCAACGGTCATGCGTATTTATTAAAATAAATTGTTCAGAATTTTCTTACACTATTTTTTACTGTGGATGTTTGTTTTTCTAAATATTCCGTTAATGCGTGATATTCTCCATATTGACGTTTCGGAGTAGAATTTTAATGCATTTCCGAAAATTTAAGTGACTAGAACGAGTTTTGGGGTTGAGAGTAGGAAATACAGGGTGGCTAAAAAAGGTGGATTTTCTTGCGATTTGAGATTGTCAAAAAAAATCGTCTCAACCTCGTTTGAATTAGTTGGAGTATTGACACGAAAACCCTGAATTTTATTCAAGTTTTCAATTTTTTCGAGACGAACAAAATGACATCAAAAAGGGTTGTCCAGTTATGTTAGCAATTTTTCGGATTTTTAGTCACCCCTCCCCAACGTTATCAAAAATGATAACGTTGGGGGAGGGGGGGGGCTAAAGTTATTAACTTTTTGTGGAGAGGGCTGACCCCTCCCCTGCCAACATGATAACGTAATATCATGATGGATCCTTTTCGACCAAATTTTCGCTAAAACAATTGTTTATTCATTTTTTCTAAAATATTTTAACCCTATGGGGGGGGGGTTCTATGCAAGGAATCGATTGCGCGCATTGAAAAATCTTGAAAACGCTTCCCCCTAACCCCAAATCAGCCCAAAAAACCATAAAAAATTGCAAAAATCCGGTTTTTTTTTGGCTGATTTGGGGTCAGGAAAGCGTTTTGAAAATTCTTCAATACACGCAATTGTTTCCTCGCATAGAAAAACCCCTCATAAGGTTATTTTAGAAAAAAAATTAAAAAATTTTTTTGACGAAAAATAGAATTTGACCGAAAAAATTGCAAAAATCCCACTTTTTTTAGCCACCCTGTAGAAAAAAGAAAGAGGTTTGATTTAATTAAAAAATTTGTTGTGTCCATTAGTTAGAGTAATAACTTTATATTATATGGAATTTTCTACCTTCTATGATGTGCTATTGGGCTGTTTCAAAAGTTAAAAAAAAAACAATTTTTTAAAATTTTTTCGAACCTTTCAATTTTTTCAAATTTCGCGGATTTTTTACGTAAATTTTGGGCCTGAAAAGTTTTTTTCCTCTAAAAATGACCCATATAGGAGTATTTTATGCGGGGAATCGATTGTGTGCATTCCCAAATCCTGAAAATGCTTCCCTGGTTCAGGGAAGGGGTGAGTGTATTGAAGCGAAAATGAACTAAAATTCAAATTTTCACCAGCTGTCTAGGGGTTTTTCTAGGCGAGGAATCGATTGCGCACATTTTCGAGGTATACAAAATTATCCTATAACTGATTTAAGCGATTTTCAGTATGAAAATAGTATACGCCACAAAAAAGTTTTCATGTTAAAATTGCTTTCAGATTCATGTTCCCCATGTCAAAAAATCCCTGAGTACAAAAATCCAATCGAACTTTTTGACAATTCGAAGGGGGAGGGTAAACTTTGTAGCAGCATCTTTGAAAAATTTTTTTGAATTTTTGCAAAAATGATTTTTCTAGGAGTAATATTATCGATTGAGCGCATTCCCGTGGCTTGAAACTGCTTCCCTGATTTAGGGAAATAAGAGTGTGTATTGAAGCGAAAATATGAAACTTTTCTTCAATACACACTCTTATTTCCCTGAATCAGGGAAGCATTTTCAAACTCTTGATATTTTCATGATCTTGATATTTTTATTAATTTTTTTATTCAGAAAAAGTGACGTTGATTATTATAGTTGGCTTAATTTTCCGCACATTTTCAATTTGCATAATCGAGAACGATTTTTGTGAATTATTTAAAAATGATCATGAATTTTCAAGGCCATCATCAATTTTGTTGGAGTGTGTTAACAAACAAACGGCTACGCATATTTAAACAAATAAACTTTATTGCATATTCGGAAAGTTCATAAAAAAATGGAGCATTTTTTGTTTTTACGACACCCTCTAAATCGATGTAGTTTTCGAGAAAATTACGTTTGAAATTTTGAATTTGTGTACATGTTTTCGTTGTAATACACAAACTTGTTTGAATTTTTAAATCGATTTTTTCAATTTTCATAAAATGAACATTGTAGCAATTTTGTATAGCTAAATGAGACGAACAAAATGACACCAAAATTATCCAATTTGAACATTGTTTTTGATTATTGAAACGAAGATTCTGATTCATGTTTTCGTTTCAATAACCCAAAACAATTTTCAAATAGGATAATTTTGATGTCATTTTGTTCATCTCATTTAGCTAAAAAAATTTGCTACAATGTTCATTTTATAAAAATTGAAAAAATCGATTTAAAAATTCAAAAAAGTTTATATTTTACAACAAAAACATGAAACGGTCTCAGCAACTTGGAAAAAAGCGCATATGTAAATCTTTTTCGTCCGCCGAGATATCGATTTTTTGATTTCATTGTATATTCAAGGGACACTCCCAACGGCTTAGGGATCACTGCAGTTTTTAAAAAGGCGGAAAATGATGATATTTTGCACAAAATAT
>JAQGBS010003475.1:0-11477 GCA_034698545.1 Acrobeloides obliquus
CATAAGATTGAAGTGCCTGTGAACCAGGAAAAGAATGAGCGCAAAATTTTGACGGGTCTTGAAAATATAAAAGATTTGGACAAGGTCTAGTGTTGGGGTCATTGGCATAACTAAGAGGATGCGGTCATAGGCAACGCTAGGATTTCATTTTGTGAGAGGCTAAAATCGAAAAAAAATTTTATAAGGGTTCCTTGAGCTAGTTTAGCTGAGAGCCCACCAGTGCCTTAACCAGGAATTTTTTAGGAGGTAATTTTTGGTGACTCAAAAATCGTATGTTTCTTTTTATGATTTTTTTAAAACTTATGCAAAAATAAAGAGGGACCAAGGCATGATTGCTAAGTCTGCTGATTGTTTAAGAAAGTTGTGATTTTGAGATGTCAAATCTGGCAAAATGCTGATTTTTTAGTGTCAATTTTGATTTTTGAGATGCGAAATTTTGTCAAATTTATAAGAAATATAATGGGAAATTAGCATTTTGCTGATTTTTGCCACTAAAATCTGATTTTTGAAATCAGATTTGCTGATTTTGAAAAAATGTTTTTGGTATCTCTGGACCAAGCCATTTTTTGTTGAAAACATAAAAAACTTCAGGGGGAAATTGTTTTTGAAAAATTTGATCATTAATCCTTCCTTGTGTTTTATCCAAAATTTTCGAAAAAATATAAAGAAGGATCAAGCGTTTTTTGTGACTGCACCTCGCTCCAGGGATCTGGTTACGCTACTGGTTGAAGGAAAAAATGGAAAAGCAATTTTTAAGGCAAAAAATGTAAAGTCGATTTTTTACTTCAAAAATCGATTTTTTGGCTAAAAATTGTTTTTTTAGAAGTTGACAAAAATAAATTTTTAACTAGAAATTTATTTTATTATTTAGGAGGCCAAAATTTGGAGCTTGTTGCGCAAACTTGGAATGGCTTGTATGTTGTGCAAGACGCTAGTTTTTGACACAGAATTGGAAGCACGAAAGTCACATGCTATGTCAGATCATGTTGCTGGTGATTTAACATCTTTGTCCGCTAATGGATTATTCAGGCTTGTTAGCGAATGTTTTCCCGATGCCGGTTTCCAGGCATGATTTTGTTATACAAATGATCGAAAATTGATTTTTTTTTAATAGTCATTTTAAGCGCAAAATTTGTTCTAAAATCGATTTTCAAGCCATTTTTGAACAACGTTAACTCAAAATCTAGTTTAAAATTAAAATTTGATCAATTTTTAACTCGAAATATCAAAATTTTATTTTTGAATTTAAATATATCCAAAAATGAAATTTTTTAGCTTGAATCAGAACAGAAAGCCCATGATGCACTTAAGCAAGCTAAAGAAGTGATTGAACAAACTTTGGAAAAAGCACAGCAGACTGAAAAAAATTTGCAGCCACGAGAAAGTCCATCTCTTGGTCGTAATCGCCGAGATGAGCGCTCGCCGAATCGCTCTCGCCATGAAAATCGATCTCCCAGTCGTTCTCGTCGATTTGAGCGTTCTTCTAGTCGCAATCGCGAGGAAAATCGGCCTCGTAGTCGTTCTCGCAGCCGCAGAAGTCGACAACGATCTCTTTCGCCGAGAAAGTCGCCAAGCCGTAGTCGTAGATCGACTCCACCTTATTATGAGTATGAGAATTTACTTCTTGTTTATTTTTTCTGAAATTTGAATATTAAAGGAGGCCCAGATAATAGGTCAATCTCCGACAAAAATTTTTTCTCGATATGACCTATATTGGGGTAATTTGATTCGAGAAATCAATTGCTAAAAATTGTATATTTTGTGGCAAGGGTTTTCGATACGTGAGATCGATTTTTTGCATAAAAGTACTCCTAATGAGTCATTTTGGAGAAAAAATTTTGTTGGAGAATTGTCGCTAAAAGATGACCAAATATTGATTTTTTTGGAACACCCTGTATTGAGAGATACTTATATGGTTAAAATTGCGTAGTTTGTTTTACCTAATATATAAAAACTTAGACAAGAAAGTTTTGTCACACTTCAGGAATGCGAATTTTGGACTCTTTATAAAAATATTCCTAAAAAGATAATTAAAAAAAAAGATTTTTGAGAGGGCCACTAAAAGTACATTAGTAATTAAAAATTAACGAAAATTTGATTCTAATTTTTATTAACCTGCATCTAGCGTCGTAATTTTGCTTCAAATTTGGGGGGAGTTTTGAACTTGTTCTCAAAAATTTTTATTTTTTTCAAAAAATAAAAAATTTTAAGTTTTGTGGGGATTTTCTACAGATTCCCTCATTACTACGCTGCATACATTGCTGTATGTTAGATATTTTATAATTATATTTTGGGAGCTACTTCGGTTCTTATATCTCATTGAACGTGGTCTAAAATGAAAAATTTTTTTTGTTAAATTTTTTCAAAAATGATCTTATTATGGGTAATTTTTGCCAATTATTAATTGGGCAACTTTTTTATTTGGAGAACTTTATGACTTAGACTTACCTTAAAGATTAGACCATAAGGCTTAGGCCTTAAGCCTTAAAGGTACAGATGCAGAATGGGCTCATTAAAGCATGCCTATACTTTTATGGCCAGAAACCCTCGTTTTTTGACCCGCTGAATCCAAAAACGACGATATAAAAATTCTGAAAACCTCATCCTCATGCTTAAAAATACGTATGAAAATGGGTATATTTGGCCCTTTCATCTCTATTTTAGGGTTTAAAATCATCTAAAAATAATTCCTTTTTACGTAAAAATTGCATAATTTACCATTTTCCACCATGCCCGACAACTTCCAACGGTCTTTAGAAAAAATTTGTGAAAAATAGGTATGCTTGTATTGAGCCCATTTTGCGCCTGTACCTTTAAGCTTTTAAGACCTAAGCCATAAAGTTTTCCAAAAAAAAGTTGCCCGGTTAAATAGCATTGATTTTATGCTGGAAACACGTCGGCGATGTTATTTCTGCGTAAATACACTTCATTTTTTAGAAAATTGAATTTTTGCATATTAGCTTTTTCGAAATATGTACTTTCTTTGTCAAAAAATTCTATTTTCTAAAAAATGGAACGCGTTTTTAAACAAAAATAAAATCGCCAACGTTTTTACGCATAAAATTACCTAATAGGGTTATTTTTTGAGAAAATTTCGGAAAATAAAATTTTTCGATTTTAGATCACGTTAAATGGGGGTATAAGAGCCGAAGTAGCTCCATATTTTTATATTTCTATTGTTGAATGTTTAAGACGCTATCGTGTTCAGACAACTGTGAATCGTGAAAAATTTAATCGAAGTGAACCAAGAACTGGCTTTCGAGAGAATCGACGTAATGGCGTAGATAGGGACAAAGATGCTAATAAGAACCAGAAATCACAAGTTAATGCTGAAAAAGGTGATTTAGTCTGATAAGAAGAATTTTTGAAATTTTTAACTCACAATTTTCCATTTCTATATAAATTGATTTTTTTGAGCCCATACTTTTAGAAGCCTGTCGATTCTTTACTAAAAATGGCTGGTGTCGACGTGATCCTTGTCCTTATGAACATATTCGTTCATTACAAGAAGTAAACAAAGGTAATCGCTTATATTTTGTTGGCAACAAATGATTTTGGATACCACAGAGTGCGTTAAAAGTTTATGATCACTTTTTGTAAATGTTGATATTGACTTAGAAGTCGATTTTTGGTGAAATTTTCGGCTTTTAGGGTTTTTTATGTACCAAACAAGAATCCACCGTTGTTTTTTCTTCTAGACCTCGAGAATATGGTCAGAAATGGCTTACAAAAACACTTTTGTGATTTTACTCTCGTATGGGTACCTTCTCGTGCTCAAAATTCTTTCTGATTCGTGTTTTCCATGTAAAAAAGTTTGTACCCTTGGATATCAAATTTCAGCCTTTTAGATAACTTTTGAACACGAGAATGTACTCCTACGAGGGTAAAATCCTAAAAAAGGTCTATTTTTGTAAGCCATTTTTGACCATATTTCCCGAGGTTTACGAAAAAAATGACGGATTCTTGTTCTGTCATAGAAAACCTCTAGAAATTTCGAAATTTTTTTGTCAAAACGACTTCTATAGCCAAATATTAACAAAAAAGTGATTACAAACTTTTAATGCACTCTGTAATTTTGAGAGACACTTGAAAATTTTGAACAACACTTCCCCCTATTCGGGTGTTTTGAGTCCCTTACTGTTTCTTAGTATTGGTAAGATTTGTACACATGCAAATCATTGATAACACATCAGTGTCATATCCAGAATTTTTTTGGGGGGTAATTTTTGGGATCGAATCCAAAATTATTATAATCCTTCTTATATTTGTTCGAAAATTTTCCAAAATTCTGGACAATAAAAGAAAAATTTCTTTAAACTAAAATATTGTGTTGAACTAATTTGATGTAACATTTTACATTGAAGCTAATTTTACCACCAAAATTTTAGTCTTATTTTTAGAAGCTTGCCGATTCTTTGCTAAGAATGGATGGTGTACACGAGAGCTGTGCCCTTATACACATATTAAATCGTCGCAAGAAGAAGATCGGTACGAATTTTTTTGTGGCTTATCTGTACTAAATTTTAATTTTTAGCCCATCAACTCGTGAGCAAAGCCCGGAACGAGAAAAGGGTATGTAAACATGCTTATCTTATGAAAATTTCATGTTAAAAAATCGTTTATTTTGAGTTCAAAAATTGACTATAGTTTGCTTCAGCCCCAACTATAAAAAAGCTGGATCCAAAAATTGAAGTTATCATCCCGTTCGACATGCAAGTTTTAACTACTTAAAAGCAACTTTGGGGCCACAGATTCGATCCCAATAGGGCGAAAATTTTGATATACAAAAAATTTTCCTTACAAAGAATGGAGCAAAAATTTTTGCCCTAGTGGAATCGAACCTGCGGCCCCAACGTTGCTTAACTTGCCAGATCGGACGGGATACCGACTTCGGATTTTGAATTTTGGGTCTTTTTTGCTGCAAATATAGGTTTTTAAAGTTCTTTTTTAGAATTCTGTCGATTCTTTGCAAAAAATAATTGGTGTGGAAGAGAACCGTGTCCATATTCTCATAATATGTCACCGATTAGACGAAACCGGTATTTTGATTGGCAGCTTATTTGTGTTTAGTGAATTTTTTAGACCTTCCTATGAAGGTTGAAGTCAGGGGTGTCATTGTAAATTTTAAGTATTCAGAATCAGTGATCTTTTGGTTACGGATTTTCGAATACAGTTATGATTACGAATACCAAACGATTATTGATTTTTCGGTTATGGTTACGAATACAGTAATTGATCAAATTTTTTTACGTCTAAAAAAATTGTTTTTTTGTTGAAAAATGCTTAAAACAAGAAACAAGCATTTTTCAAACAATTTTTTAACAAAAAACAATTTTTTTAGCCGTAATTGAAAAAAATTCTGATCGATTACTGTATTCGTAACCGTAACCGAAAAATCAATAATTGTTTAGTATTCATAATCGAATAGTATTCAATAGTTCGGTTAGTATTCGTAACCGAAACATCACTGTTTAGAATAGAATTTAAGAAAATTTAATTTTTATTAATATCAAAATTTAAGTGGCTATATAAACAGTGGCGTAGCCAGAAATTTTATATAGTACGAGTTCTACCCGAAATTTTTGGCGACCTTTTTTGGTCGCCAGATTAAAAATTTTTTTGTTGAAATCATTATAAACAAAAAACCAGTGTTTTTCAGAAAATTTTAAAAAATGCTTGTTTTTAAGCTGAAAATGGTCAGAAAAATTCGATTTTTGGTGAAAATTGGTAAAATTCATAATTTAAGTTTAATAAGTTCAAATATAAGTAAAATTCTTAAAAATAAGTAAAAATGATATCCCTGGTTGAAATCCATCACTGGCTTCTGCTGATTGTTAAAATTCATGAATAATAGATTTTTTATCTTAAAACATTAAATTTCGAAAAATTTCAAATATAAAAATCCAACTTTGGAGTCAAAATTTATTTTTTAAAAATCTAAAAACAAAAATTCTTTTTTAGCCAGTCGTTAAAAAACCTTAATATGACTCCAGATTCCGTTGTCCTTAGTGGACAAGATGATGAGCATCAGCCGACTAAGTCTAACGAAACTCCATCTATCAACTATCTCCATTGCAACTTTTCGCCGACGAAGCCGGACAATTATTCGCCAACATTCCCGAATCTGTTCTAGGCTTTAAATTATTTTTTTAAATGTTGTTATTTGCTGCGATGTGTGAATTATATGTTTGTGGGTTTAACAAAAAATTAATTGTGAGTTATGTTTTGCGTTTCATTCATAATTTTTGTTTCGTGTTTATTAAACTATTTTATTGCAAAATTTGAAAAAATAACAAACTGTAATACTGTAAGCAGTGGGATATTTATTTGTTAAATTATTGAAAACGTTCTTAATTTCTACCATTTTTATAGGATTTCTGAAACTTATTTTCATGTTAAACTGATTTATTGTGCGAAATCACGCTTACAACATCATAAAAAAGCATCTGAAGAAGTGGTGTTTTTAGAGATAATGTGCTAAAATTCGTTTTGCGAAAATTCGAATGCGAAAAGTCTGGAAAGTTCGTATGCGAAAAACCATAGAGCTAATTTGACACATCAAAAATTAATAATTAATCAACTTTTCTATAATTTTTAAAGGCTACGACTGGCCAAATTTGCAAGAAGTTGAGACACCCCAAAATCGGCCAGAAACATGTTTTGTGGGGGTTTTTCTATGTGAGGACTCGATTATGCACATTTTTAAGTCATGAAAATGCTTTTTTAATTCTGATTCAGGGTGGGTTCTGGGGCTGTAGGATTTTTCGAGACACGCTTTTGAGCCGAAACGGACTTTTCGAGAAACGTTTTTGAGTTGAAAACACGCTTTTCTAGCCGGATTTTGAAGAAAATGAAAAATTTTCTAAAAGTTTCCCCTTCAAATCTAAAAATTTATGGAACCCCTCCCCAATCTGGATCAAATTTACGATGTAGATTACAGTAATATTCTTCTCCCTTAGAATAAAATGACACTAAAAATATCTAATTTAGAGATCGAGTTTGGTTATTGAAACGTAAACTTTTTGTTTTAATAACCCAACTCTCTCTCCAAAAATTCAAATCGGATCAATGGACGATTTTTGGGACGAGCTTTAAAAACTTGATAGCCGAAAACTCAACCTGACAGAAAAGGTTCGAATCATGGAGGCTACTAGTACCCAAATAAGTACGTACATTTCCACAGTGGAAAATTTTTTTAGCTTCTAGAAGAAGTGTTATTGATGCGAGAACAGTTACAAAATCTTTTAGTTTATGGGCGGACAATGGTCTTTGTATGTCAACAAGATTGAAGCTATTTTGAATCAGAAATGATTTTTATAAATGTTAAGAAAATATATTTATATCAAATTATTTTATATTAAATATGTACAAGCAAAAATTTGACTAGTAAATTTTTGAAAAAATACACGTATTTTGAGATGATGATAAAAGGCAAATAAAGGCAAAATTTTGGGCATAAACATAAGGGGGACTATTAGGAAAAAATTTCATTTTTTCGATCTCGAGGGGTGCCATTCCCCCCAGCGTCGCCTATGTGGCTAGACTCCCCAGCTGAGTATGATTAAATCTGGGCATGGATCATCTAACAAATTGCTGCACACGCTGCAGCACACCCTGCTCTTATATATTCATCTGGGGCAGTGGTTTCACAAATATTCATACAATCTAAATTTTAAAAATTATTTTTTGGGCCAAAATCAGATTGAAAGTTTGAATTTATTGGATAATGGCTAAATTAAAAAATGGTCCCAGATTCGGAATCAGCATAGCCGAAAGCATACTCCGTCGATTTTTGTGTCAAAAGTTTTAGAATTCCGTCCTCTTTACACTGTATATCGATAGACCAGTTTGGATCGCACCATCAAATGTTAGTCCGAACATATAGACATTACGTGTTTTATAGTTCGAATATGCTGAAACCGAATCCGAGCTTGTTTTTTGAATTTGAAATTTCTGGAAAATTTAAATTTTTTTACTAGACTGAGGCTGTTAGGGGTTGGAGGGGGGGCTATTACTCAAATTCTAAAAATTGATTTAAAAAAAATGCTAAATCAACTTACTGCTAAAACAAGTTGGGTCATAATTCCATCCACTAGCACCAACCATTAAAATAAAAAATAACAAAATTTTCACAACCATAAAAAATTTCATCTTTAAAATCAAGTAGAATTTAATAAACGTCATTTATTTTTCAACTTACAAAGCTATCTATGCCTTTATAAGTTATCCCAACTTTTAAAAACATCAAAAATAAGAAAAATTCGCCCAATTGCACAAGCAACTTCCCTGTTTTAATTCTTACCAAAAATGAGTCATAATTGAATAACCATTAAGTTGACCAGTTTATATACGCATGTTTTCTATGTCTTTGTGTCTTTGCGCCATCAAACTACAAAAATAGGGTCATGATCAAATTACTACTATTTTTAGTTGACATAATTTTAATTAGGCATGTAGAAATTTTTATAATCAATGATTCATGAAAATTAACCATAGGTGAACAATTTAAGTTTGGTGAACAATTTGAGAAAGGTGGATGTTTTAATTGTTATCAGATAATTTTAAAAATGAGTCAATTTTATCCGAAAACAATAACATATTTTTATTCCCGACTTCAGTAGAACGTGATCCCGTACGATCTGGCATGTTAAGCAACATTGGGCTCGCGGATTGATCCCGCTCGGAGCCTTCTTTTTGCTTTGTTCAAAAAGAAAAAAATTTGCCAAGGAGAAATTTTATGCGGGGAATAGATTGCGCACATTCCCGAAGCGTAAAAACACTTCTTTGATCATGATTCAAGGAAGGGGTGGGTGTATTGAAGCGAAAATGTAAATAATTCGAATTTTAGCCGGAAAAGCGGCTGTCTAGGGGTTTTCTATATGGAGAATCGATTGCGCGCATTCTCGAAGCATGAAAACACTCCCTGACACTGATACACCTGATTTTGACTTTTACTAGATTTAACTTACAAGGAATGCTCAACATAGGAAGCGCTCATCTTGACAAGAGGCCTAGTGGGTTTGAAAGTACTCGGCCTGAAAACAATTATAGCATATGTTTCGGATCCAAACCAAAAGAAAAAATTTTGGCTACAGAGCTTTTAAGGTTTTTCCTTTGTAATAAGGTCTAACTTTGTTTGAATCTAAATTAAGCCTATGTGGTGCAGTGGCGAGACCGTCGACCGTTTACCACAATGGAAGAAGAGCTTGTAACAAATTCAAAATTTCAAACACAATCATCTCGAAAACTACAATGATTCAGAACATGCTGTAAAAACAAAAAATGCTTCATTTTCATGATCTTTCCGAATATATCATTTTTCATATGGTTGTAAATTACTGGACTGGTCCTTTAATATAGCTCTTACTATATTTTTAACGTGGTCCGGAAAAAAGAGTACCGTCCCTTTCCTTGTTAGAAAATTTTTTCAATATTTATCAAACTTAGAAATTTTTCGATCTGAAGAGCATGTACTTGGGAACCTTAAAGTGCAGTAACTCCAAAATTTCTGGAAGTGGGGATTTTTGGTACTAGAGCTTTTGGCAATGCGACTTTTTTGGTACTCCGAGCTTTTGGCAACGCCACTTTTTTTAAACTTTTGGCGTTGCTAAAAGCTCTAGTACCGGATTTTTGGCGTAAAATTCGATTTTGTGAAATTCCTACACGGATTTCGGCCATGAACAAATCGATTTATAACGATTTAAAAATTCTAATTTCAAATTATATAGGGTATTTTATGAACGGGGAATCGACTCTGATGGAATTGAGGGATTCTCAAATTTCATTGACTCCCTAGACCTATATAATTTGAAATGCAAGTCAGCATGCCAGAACGCACCCTTCTTACATTTTTTTACCAGACTTTACTATATCGCTGTATTTTGTTTAATAAAAAAAGAATTTTATGCATTTATAGGTGTGGTTCAAGGACTTTGAAATGTGGGTGCTTTGTTCATTGATAAGGAAATTGTTTGTTAAACAAAAGAACAAAACTATTTTATTGACAAATTATATATATAAATTTTCCACTTGAAAAAACCTTTTTTTGTGAACATACATGCACAAGCAGGGGGGGGGGTGCAAGTTGGTCGAATACGAATTGATCGCCGGCCAAATACGAATGCCGGTCGAATATGAATTGATCGATACGACGAATTGAGGGAGGTACACCACCCCTCCTTGTGCACGTATGTTTGTGAAAGTGCCCCGGTACTAGTTAACTTTAGGTACCCCCATTCAATGATTTTTTTAAACAAAAATGAACAAAATTTGTCATTTTTTCATCAAATATCAACATTTTATAAAAATTTCGGTGAATTTTGGATATTTATGTTTAAAAAAATGCAAATTTTAGACAATTTTGAAAAAAAATATTTAGATAGAGTACTTAAAGTTAACTAGTATACCAGAGCCCACCTTAAACGGTCGTTTGATGTTTCCAAAGTTGACATTTCGAAAATTTTTTTATGTTTTTGAGGATTTCTCCGGAAATACAAAAACAATCTTGATAGTTTTGGTGTCGTTAGAAAGCTGGATTTCGTAACAATCGAATAACATCAAAATCATGCCACAACTCTTACTGGTTGAGGAGTTATTGCATAATTAGTAACAAATGTCGAAAAAACTGACATTTTGTACTAATTATGCAATAACTCCTCAAAAAATTATGACATGATTTTGATGTCATTTGATTGCTACGAAATCCAACTTTCTAACCAAAACTATCAGGATTGGCTTTGTATTTCCAAAGAAATCCTCAAAAATATAAAAAAGTTTCAAAACATCAAACGACCCTGATGTTTCTTAAACCTGGATGCTACCGCCTCCACTCAAACTACACAGCATTAACATTATTAGCTCCCACATAAATCAAGACCGAGCCTTTCTAATTGATAAACCAAAAGGATTATTCACTTAGATAACAAATCAAAAAGAAACGCCTAAAATACCTAATCCTAATATAATAATCTCAGAAACACCTACATGGTTGTAAAATTTAATTTTTTCCCATAAAATATAATCAATAAAAAATTGCTTTTTATGTCCTCTCCAAACTCTATTGATAATATTTTGGAGGTTGATGATGTGTGGGACTATAGACGCTTTGATATTCATATCTCTGAAGTTAGTAATAATAAAAGAAACATCATTGAAACTATGAGGCGGTATTGGCTATGGTTTCTGATATTATTTATTGTGATACTTTTGTTTATTATTGGTGTTATATTGGCTATAGTATTGTTGAATAGGAAACATCAAAGCGAAAGTAATTTAAAAAACCAGTCCAGTAATTTACAACCATATGAAAAAATTATATATTCGAAAAGATCATGAAAAATGGAGCATTTTTTATTTTTACAGCATGTTCTGAATCGTTGTACTTTTCGAGATAATTGCGTTTGAATTTGTTACAAGCTCTTCATTGTAATACACAAACTTTTTTGAATTTTTTGCGGAAAAATCGATTTTTGCATCGA
>JAQGBS010003476.1:0-11475 GCA_034698545.1 Acrobeloides obliquus
TCATCACAAATGCACTAACGTAATCAATTTTTATGAGGAAGGCCGACCCCCCCCCCCTAACATGATTACGTAATATCTGGATGACCCCTGTCAGGAAAGCATTTTCAAGGGTCGGCAATGCGCACAATCGATTCCTTGAATAGAAAACCCAATATAAGGCTATTTTGATCGAAATTAAACAACTAAACAATGTTTAAAAAAATAGCACAAAAATCGCAAAAGTGCGGTTTTTTCCACACCCTGTATAATTTTTAGTGATTTCCAAGAAGAATTTTGATTTTGTGCAATCTGTTGAAAGATTTATCAATAGATTTGTTGGTTCTAGTCCTATCCCGGTCTATATAAGTTTACAAGAATTCGTGAAAAAAATGTCGAAAGTACGATCTAAATCCAGATTGCACCTATTTCTCGGAGATTATTTATCTGCTATCAACTCAGCTTTATTAGATGATAGCATTGCGGTTTTCAAAGCTACTATGCCAACATTTAGTGCACCTCAGAATAAAGCATATGTGGTAAAGTTTGAGTAAAGAATTTTATAAATAGCTAAGTTTTAGACACTTTTTGAGTCCTATTACTTTAAAAACGCTTTTAATAGCTTTAAACAGACTTTATTCGGAATTGCGCAGGATAAGAGAACACAGGATGCATTGGCGTCGTATACTCAATATGATGAATTCATGGAGAGAAATTTTACGGAGGTAAAAATTTAGCGCCAATTTTTTGCATATATAAAAATCTTCCATCAATCACACTCCTAACACCTCATCACCCTCATGGTGCGTCATGAGTAACATCCCGCGTTGCCAGGGGGACACTTTCCTAAAATAGTGTTTCAAGGGGAAAATTGAATTTTTAAGAAAAAAATGATAAACAAAATCTTAAAAATAGGTAAATTTTGTATTAAAAATTGAATTTTTGAAGAAAGGAAAATTGAAAATGAACATTTTTCAAAAATTTTGACACTTTGTCACTTTTTTGATGCATTTGTAACTTTCCTTCGGACTATGGTCTAGATCGAAATCAGGTCAAAGCCTTCGAGATTGTCGGTTTGGACCATGTTTACCCTATAATTTTTATGTTTCAGAAAATAAATTTTAGGAAGTAACCGCTAAGACCTCGGCTATCATTTTTGACGTTTTATTTAAGCCTAACAGCACGGATAAATGTGCAGAATTGAAAACTATGAACATAACGGAATATCCATTGATAGTAAGTTTTTTAGAAGTATATCTAATCACCAATCACGGCACAACCACAACTTCCTATTACCCTATTCCATACCCCCCCCCCAACCCACAGCCGCCTCGACCCCCTTGCATAATGCTACCACTAAACCCTTGCACAACGTCACAATCAGTGGCATTCCGAGGGTGGGGACATACGTGAATAGGAGATCCATAAATGAACTTTGAGGCATACATGCACAAGGGGAGGGGGAGGTGCTGTACTCTTCTCAATTCGTATTGAGAAAAATTTTTTTAGAAAAATGAGTAACTAATTCGTATTTTTGGTCAAAAATGTTCAAGTATAGTCCCAACCAAGTCGTATTTGAAGATTCAGTACCCCCTCTTTGTTTACCTATGCTTTGGGGGTTGACCACCTCTTTAAATTTTCGGAAGAATAGACCTCTCTCCCCATCCACGTATAGTGGAGGATGCCCCTAAACCGAAAATTTCTTAAAAATTGCATTTTTGGGGCTGAAATTCGATATAAAAATGAGTTTTTTACCTAGTTGTCCCCCCAAAACCAAATCCTATACCCTGCTACTGGTCATAAAACCACCCCGAAAAGAAAGAACAAATATGGTCATGCTCAAGTGTGATTCCTTTCCAAGCTTACTTTTAACCTAAAATTTAGACAATGGCAGGCCTCATCGATAACTATATAAATTATTTCTTAAAAAGAAATGAGTATGACTTTCGCGCATTAAAAGCCCTATACACTTTTATTGTCTATCAACTTAGTGAACAAGTAAAGTATATTTTTTTAATCAATAAATAAATATTTTAGGTCGCTGTTTTTGGTCTCTTTGAGCATTGCGTGAAAACTCCTAAAGATCGCGTTAAAGATGCTATAACCATGATTAAACGCAAATTTGAAGATCTTGATATCTCGAAAATTGTAGGGGGCGTTCAAGTGTTACGAAATCCCTCGGGCCAATGGCAGTCCTGGGGCTTAGGGATGTGGAGAGGGAAGATCACTGAAAAAGGGCATAAGCTCTAATGGAACGAAGCGGATTGAACGATACGAATGAGATGATCAAATAAAACGATACGAATGAAGCGAAACTAAATGCAGGGTTTTCGTGTCAATATTCAAGCAAATTCAAACCCGTTTCCGAACGCCGTCTGGAAATGACATCGTTTCATTCGTATCGTTTCCATTTCGTTTCGTTCGAGTCTATGCCAAAAAATGCCCTATATATTTTTATCATCCTGATACGAATTTTATTTTAGAATGTTAACCGTTATATCGAAAATATAGTAAAGAAGTTTATTGTTTTGGGTTATTCAAATGAGAAAATTGTTAAAGAAGCTTTTACTGAGCTGACAATAAAATATCCTAGGTATTTATCTAAAATTAGCACGGACGTGTCGCTTCGTGCGCGAGAACTGCTGAATTTTTTTTAAAATTGATATATAAGCATGATGACCGAAAACTTTAAAAAAATGGTTCAGCAGAAAATTGTTCAAAAGCCTCTTCTCTCTACAACTTTGTCCAGTGGCGTAATCAAGGAGATGAGAGAGAACAGTCCCTGTCAATGAAAAATTTAAACTTTTTCCTTATCCTCTTATGTTTTTACCAATTTTGAAAAATTTCTTGCTGAAAAAATGTCCATTTTTTCACTAAAACATGCCATTTTTCACCAAAAAATGACTATTTTTGCCCAAAAATGCCATTTTTAGTCATTTTTGTGCCAAAAATGCGATGTTTTAGGCATTTTAATCAACAAATTTACGTTTTTACAAAAAGTTGCCGAACACTTTTTGCACTTTCACCCGCTTTGTACCGATAATTTTAGTACAAAGGCCTTCATTGCGGTATATGACGAATCTAAGCCTCATATACAAGCTCATAAGATGTTGTTCATAGAAACTAAAGAACCTTTTATTAATAAAGGCTATGCAATCTTCACTGTAATCCCGAATTTGAGAGGCCCTCATCAATTATACTTTAAAAAATATTTCAAAGATGTAATTCGACATTACGCGTATGTTTTTAAAAACAGGACAGCTTATAGATAGGGTTGCACGATTACAACTTTTAGGTTGAAAACTGCAGCCTCAGCTAGGTTTTGCAAGCTCTGCAGTCCCCAACTGCAACCTTTGTAAAAAGCATGTGGCAACGCTACTTATAGAGCTAAAATGGGGCCAGATCTTGAGTTTAGGGAATTATACAAAGTGAAAATTCGATTTTGTAAGACTCACATATTTAGAAACTTTACGAATTTTGATATAGTGTTTTTGACCTTTTCATCTTCACCAAACTCGAATTTTCGCTTAGAAAAACCCCAATTTCTGTAACAATCCGAAGAAAATCTGAGCAGCCGAGTATTTACTGAACAACCTAATATAATTCTATTTATAAGAATTTAAAAATTTAGACAAAACATCCATAATCAAACGGATATTCAAAAAGAGTTTGAAACAGTGATTATAGATTATGAGTTTGATAAGTTTGACTATTTTCTATTTATTCATGATCAGAAATACAATGCTACTGTTTCATTTAATCTGGAATATGGATATTGTTTTGATGATGTTCCTCGGTATAAAGACTATAAAGCTTGTGCCGTTTTAAATTAATTTGATATGAATTTGTTTTTTTTGGTTTTGTGTTATAAATACAAAATGGGTATCACTCTAAAAAATTAAATTCGCCCTTATGTTGTTTTTTTCTAAAAAATTGCAGCAAAAAAAAACAAAAATGTTGCAAAAAAACAGCGCCACACGCGAGAAATTTTTTTGAAAACAGCCGCGGGATGACTTGTTCAGGCATCTTTATCGAATTCCTCTTCTTCACATTCAGACGGCTCTTGAGTACCAACAATTGGAGCCAAAGACTGGTTCTCCACCGTATACAAATCTCCAGAAACTGGAATGTTTTGCTTCTCTGCTGCTTCAGCTACTTTAGAAGTGATTCTTCCATCTCGGGATATTCTTCGGCTTTCAGTCGTCCCCGCTTTGCATTGGATCCTACATTGCTAGATTTCAGAAGTTTATTCTGCTTTTGAAGAATTCGTATGATGGCCGATCGAGGAATTCCATATGTTCTCGATACTTCGCTATTTGCCGTTGGTCGCATCAATAATAATCATTAGCTTCGTCTCAAGCGTAATGCTTTTTCGCTTTTGAATTATCGCTGATCGTGGAGGCTCTTTGAATGCGTAAACGCTTGTCTCTGGTGGCGGCGTGTAGGCAGTACAACTTTCAAGAGACTATGCCGCGGGAGGTTGCCATCTCTTTTCTTCGACTCGCCGAGGTGATAAACGGCAATTGGTCGGGCTTCGATGTTAAGTTGATCGAAAACTTGTGTGATCTGTTCGAGATCTGCCGTGTTTTTCTTTAAAAGTAGAGATTCTTCGGATTTGGGTATTCCAAAATAAACAATAACAAATGTTGCGTTGGCGTTCAAGTTCTTGGGCACAGGCAATAGAATTGCTTTTGCGTCGGAGTGCTCATTTAAAAGACTAAACATGACAACAACAAAATGATTTTGTGCAAAAAAATACGAAAATGTGCTTAAAAACAAAGTTTTTTGAAAGGATGTCACTATATCGAGGAAGCACTGTATAACAGTGAGCAAGAACAAATAACTTTATTTATGCACTCAACTCTTCCTCAACTGTCAGAAAAAGAAAGTAAAACACATATACAATAAAACAGCCAAAAATAAACATAATACAAATTTCAGCATTCATCGGTCTGGGCTTTCCTTCACTAAAATAAAAAAACATTCAACAAAATAAAATAAAAAATTTTCAATACTTGTTCAAATCCTCCAACATGTTCAAACGCCACTCCAGTTCTTCCAACTTCTTTCCATTGGCTTCCGCTTTTTTGATATATTCTCTGTAAAGCTGAAAACTTTTTTGTGATCAAAATTTTAAAAAAATCCAAATTACCTTTTCAAGATCAGCTTGCTGCTTTTCATACTCGCCCATATTCTCCTTTAATTGCTTGGCCAGATCCAAAACTTTCTGCCACATTTTATCCCGATTGGTTTCAATTTCGACTGGATCTATTTTCTATAAAAAGTTGTTACTTGTTGGGATGAACGGATTCACCAACTTTCTCAAAAATGATTCCACTATGATAATTTTTAGCCTAATTCGGCAATATGAAACTCGGAATTATCTATGTGGAACATTTTTAGATATAAAAAAATTTTGGTGGGTGCGCTCATTTCAATGAATACCAAAAATTGGATTGAAAAATTTGATCGAAAATTTTTTTAAAGGTGATGCATTTTCATTATAACCACACAAAAATTTTGAAATGGCGAACATTCATACCAGTTGCTTCCCAATAGCATTAATCGAGTGTGCATATTCGGTCACTTCGAGCAGTCCAGAAATTTCTTCTAGCGCTTCTTTCATCTTAACTTCAGCTTCTAGTCGATTTTCCAACGCCTTTATGAGAATTTCAGTCGCCTTTTTCACGCGCATCGGATCGACTATAAAATGCAAAAATTGGATCGGCCAGAAAATGCAAATAAAAGACCTTTCTTATCAATTTGCATCGCTTGATCAACAAGAATTTCGTCCGGTTTCTTACCAACTTCATCATCCTGCGCATCTTCTTTATTCGCTTGAACAATCTCCTCCGCAAATGGAGTGTTATCAATCACTAAAAAATAAGGATTTATTTTTTAAAAAAGGCACTCCGCAAGCTTACCTGTAGAAGATGAAGCCGAAGATGAACTATGAGTGCCATTGCTGTGCAAATTTGTATTTGTACTATCATCATGCATGATTGATAAAGCAAAAATTTAGAACTGAAAAATTTATATCTTGAAGTTTTATTAACGATTTTCGATGTTCGAAAAATATTTCTTTTCCTTCGAATAACATTCGGCATAAATTACGCATAAAAGTTGACGAAAGAGATTGCTGAAAGGTTGAACGATAGTCTAAAAGTTTCGGCTATTTATACCCTTCGATCAATCTATGCAGAGATATGCGAATTTCGTGTACGGATAAATTGTTCTGGACTAGAAGAAAATTTTGTGTGTGAGGTGTCGCCAGCGTCATAATTATGGGGGTAGGAGAGCAGAGATATTTCCGGTTAACCGAATACCGGTTAATAGCGGTTAACCGAATCGAAATACGCTTCGATTAAATTTTTCTGTTGCTATTATGAAATTGAAAGTGAGAAAAACAAAAATATAGTCAAGTTAGTTGTTATTTGATTTTTTCGTACAGCAAGAATATTTTCAAATTTGCTGTAAACTTATCATCAATCAGTAAGTTGCCAATGTTGATCATTTTACACGAAAAATGTTTGAAACGAATTCTAAGAATTCTGAAATATAGCATCGTTAAATTATCTTTTGATAAACAACATCCTTCTTCAAACTATTATAGGAAGTATATTCTCTCTAAACTGCTACTGCAATCAAGATGTTTGTATGTTTAAGATGACAATGTTTATCATTTTACAATAAAAAGTTTTGAGAAATTTTACAGCGAAGAAATGTATTCATTGTTAACATATAGTTTGGTAAACAACATACAGGGTGTCCCACGGTCAATATGGCAATTGCATAGAAGCTGATTTTTTTTTAAACTATGGGCCCTAAACACTTCCCCCCCCCTCTTTGAAAAAAAGTAAAAAAAGTTACAAGGAAAAAAGTTACAAGAAAACATCAAAAAGTTACAAGTTTTGAAAGTTACAAAAAAAAGTAAAAAAAGTAACTAAAAAAATCAGAGCCAATTTAGGCTGCTTTTGTAGACAAATGTCCCAGCAATTTTTTATTAAAAAAATTATCGAAAACGGAGTAACTCGGCGAGATATGCCTAAAATACGAGCGTCGCATCGACCGTGAGACACCCTGTACTTCCTTCTGGCAAACAATTTTACAATTCACGTTATGTATAAAAAAGAAAAGTTTGATCAAGTTTTCATTTGTTGTTGCTACTTGTAGCAAAATTTTATGAATAAAATGATTTATCTAATCATTTTATTTGCCTTGAATATTTTATCTACCACACATTCGTTGTCTATTGTAAATGATACGCTAAATCCAGGTAAATAATTATTATCGATAGGCGCTCGGCCAGTGGTATAGGGAAGGGGAGGATACACGGGGTATGTACTTCCCCCTAGTCGGCCAAAATTTGAAAAAAAACACAAGGGTCCCCTTTAGTGTAAAATACAATCGTATACGAACGAAATGGCCACAAGCTATCGTACAAGTACAATAAAATTTCGTACGATGGCCGAAATTCATATGATGAGCCGTCGTACTTTATCGTACGAAAATGCATTTTTATCGTACGAGGCGTCGTATGAAGCGTCGTACGACAGCGTTTTTGAGTAGTACGATAAAAGGTACGACAAATTTCGTACGATACCATCGTACGACAGCTTGTGGCGATTTCATCGTACTTTAACGTAATTTTAAGATGTCTTCGTACGATAGTTGTGGGCTATCGTACTTTTGCTTGTGTTCAATAAGATAGAATGTGCGAGCTTGTGGCGACCCTTATGTTTTGGTCGGCCGAAGGCCAGCCAAAAATTACATAAGGGTCATCCCTTATGATTTTAGGGATACCCTGCCTAGTCGACTCTACGCCACTGCGCTCGGCCTATTAGAATAAAAAATTTAGAAGCAATCTACAACAAAACAAATGATGAGTTAACACATGCCTTTGGTTATATAGCTAACTTGATATTCAACGGCTTTGAGAATGAAAAGGCTGATTCGGTCCATGAACAAGTGGTTGCCATCGAAAATAGTTTAAAAACTTTTCAAAAGTTACAAAAGGGGTCAAACGATACTATGTTAGAAAATGTTTTGAATAAAATGGTGCTCAAAACAGAGTTAATAGTCGAGATAGCTAAATTGGTTAACGATCTTATTATTAGCTACAACTATATTTCTTCAAATGAAACATGTAGGCATATATCAGGTGAAGTCATGTGCATCAACTGCGCAGTCAATTTGAAACTGCGTTGCGTAGTCCATATAGCAGTTTCAAACTGCGCTTTGTGACACAGTTTCAATTTTTTGCCGATTGCAGTTTGAACATGCAACGAAATATGCAGTTTGAAACTGCGTCAAAAAGCGCAGTCGCCAACTGCGTAGACTGCATTTGCACATGACTGATCAGATGTATAATTTAATCGGTGCTGCTGACCTTAACTTTTTTCAACAAGGTCAAAAAACATCAGCGAGATATGCCATTACAGTCGGTGCGCCAGTTATTTCTTTATAATAAAAACTTAAATTTGGATAAATTTAGTACCAAACGATTCCAATGTGAAACAACTTTTAAGAAACCTCCAAGTCCGCCTAGACCATATAAACCATCTAAACAAACAATTGCCATCTCAAGGACTAGAACAAATCCCAGAATTAACCTTGGAAGTATTAGAATCCCGTGTGTCATTAATGGATTTGGCTGATTCAGACTACTATGTCAACAGATTGGTATTCAATGGAATTGTTAATGCCACTGATTATGAAATACACCAAAAAGTGGCTTCGATCGAGAAAAATGTTAACAATCTTAAATGGCTGAGCCAAAAAACAATGGAGCAGTCTTTCGAAAGCAATTTAAATAAATCTTTGCCAAAATATGAGATGCTGTTAGAAGTAGCAAAGCATATGGAAAATTTTGCGCTGTTTTATAAATATGTATTTTGGAAAATGGATGAATCAGGTATTTATAAGGGAGATTTCAAGCTCCCCACCATATTTTGTACATACAGTCGGCTCTTGATAAGACATCACCCCGATAAGACGACATCCTGTGCCCGGTCTTCAGGAATATTTTCCGGTGTAAAAGCACCTCGATAAGACGTCACCTAGTGTTGCTCAAACGGTAAAAATCGTTAAAGTTTACCGAGTTTACGCAAAGTTTACCAAAATTTCAGTAAACTTTACCGAAGCTCGGTAAAGTATATCGAAGCATCGGTAAACTTTACCGAGCGTCGGTAAAGTTTACCGAAGCTCGTAAATTTTACCGAAATTTTGGCTTGCGGAAAATCGGTAAACTTGATCGATTGTTACTGTTTGAACAACACTAACGTCATCTTTGGCCCGGTACCCAGGGTGATGTCTTATCGAGAGTCGACTGTATATTTTCCCACCCATAATTAAATCTTTATTTCTGAGGGCTGCCACTAATTCGTTCGGAAATTTTTGACTTCACTAATTTATCACTAGTTCCGTTCGGACACATCACTAATAGGCGTTCGGACGCGTTCAGAAACGTTCTGACGCGTTCGGAATCGTTCAGACGCGTTCAGAAATGTTCGGACGAGCATCCGAACGTTTCCGAACGCATTCGAACGTTTCCGAACGCATTCGAACGTTTCTGAACGCGTCCGAATGTTTCTGAACGCGTCCGAACGTTTCTGAACGTGTCCGAACGCCTATTAGCGAAGTTATTAGTGAACTAAAGTCCGTTCGGGAGCCGTCCGAACGTATTAGTGGCGGCCCTGACCAGAGGTGTGCAAGCTTCAAAATTTTTTCGATTTCGAATCTGATTTTATTTTGCGATCGAGTTCGAGTTTTACAAAAAGTATCAAGTTTTCCGATTTTTTCGAGTTTTGCACACCCCACTACACCATTTTATGTTTTAGCAACACCTCTTTTTATGGACAAATTAACAAACTTTTTAAACAATATGAAACATCAAATAACCATTATTTATGACCGCAATGAACAGTTCCCAAAACAGGGAATTGCTCAATTACCAGAATCAGTACTAGTAACTATTGAAGAACGTACAAACAGTTCAATTATTTTATTCGATTATAGAAATCTTCTCAATATTATTGTAAGCTTTTAGTATTAGTCATAGTCGTACCAAGGGGTATACCCAAAATCAGAAAAAATTAGAGACTTGCACACCCCTGAGCACAACAATATAAAATAGTTTTAGCACAATAGCACAATTGAAATCTTGACAACTGAAGAAAAAGAAAACATTCATGAAAAAGTGATACAGCTAGAACGAGATTTTAGTGCCTTATATGTAAATGATTCACTTATGAAAGCCGATTTTGCTATGGTGGAGTATGCCAAATTGGTTTATGAATTTGCTGAGTTTTATGATTATTTTAGTGTTGATGAAACTGGAGGTAACAATACCAATTTTCGGACAGGGTGAACAGGACCTGTGTCTTTGTTCAGTGTACCTCTCTCCTCGAAATCAGAACCTAGCTACGCCCTTGAACAGGATAATCTAGAAAGGGTGAATAGGACGGACATGAAGAATGTGGCGAACAGGAATAACAGTCATGTATAAATCAAGTTGGAGGAGTACAGTTCGAAGATTTACTGGAAGGAGGGGAAGATTAGAATGGCTAGGGAGAGAGGTCGAATGGGCAGGAGTACTCTTTTAACCACGCCAAAATCATAAGGGACTACGGAATCAATAATATACTTTTTATGATTTACAATTTATAGAAATAACCGCCAAAATTACACCAGATAGAATTAACGAAATGAGAAAGATCATTGACTCATTGAATAAACACGTAAAACATGTCAAAGCTGGCGTTTCTATACCAAGCAATGGAGAATTCATGCCACTCTTTGCCGAACTCTATTTTGAAGCAGTAAGCCTGAAGAATGACCCAAAAAGGAACCCAGTAAGAGCACTCTTTTTAATCAAAGAATTAGAAAAAAATGTTGAATTTGTCATTGGTGGTATCGATGCAACTGAGCAACAAAAAGAATTGCAAGAATTATTAAATAAAGCAAAAGAAGAAACGCTAAGCGGTAAAAAAGATTGTTATAGGTCGATTGTATTAGCTTTGGTCCAATATAAACGTTATTTGTAATTTTAAAATTCTTTTTAATTAATTTTGTTAAAAAAATATTTTTAACTTAAATAAGTTGATTTTAAAATAAAATATTGAAAATAATCGGTAGGAAAGTTGATAAAAAGTTTTGCTGAAAAACTTTTTCGATTTAAAATTGATGTGATTTAAAGAATGGCTGGAAATTTTTCCAAACAAAGAATACGGACTTTTTATTATTTTTCGGATAGATCAGATCTAAATCTAGTACAGGGTGGCCAAAAAAAACCGCACTTTTTCGAGCAATTTTTTGCCAAAAAAAATTTTTTTAATAATTTTTTCAAAATGACCCTGTGGGAGTTTTTCTATGCGAGGAATCGTTTGCGCGCATTGAAAAATCTTCAAAACGCTTCCTTGACTATGAAATCGTTAAAAATTTGAAAAAAAAGAAAAATTCTGGTTTTTTTAACGATTTCATGGTCAAGGAAGCGTTTTG
>JAQGBS010003477.1:0-11475 GCA_034698545.1 Acrobeloides obliquus
TCGTTTCAATAACCCAAAACAATGTTCAAATTGGATAATTTTAGTGTCATTTTGTTTGTCTCATTTAGCTATAAAAATTGCTATAATGTTCATTTTATGAAAATTTAAAAAATTGATGCAAAAATCGATTTTTTCGTAAAAAATTCAAAAAAGTTTGTGTATTGCAACGAAGAGCTTGTAACAAATTCAAAATTTTAAAAGCAATTATCCCGAAAACTATAACGATTCAGAACATACCGTAAAAACAAAAAATGCTTCATTTTTCATGATCTTTCTGAATATCAACAAAAATGGCAACTTCCCCCCCCCCACTGGACTCCTTTAAGAAAACAGAGCTTTATGTCACAAAATTTTTTAAGTGTTATTACTTTTTTGTGCGATTTTCTCGTTTTTCTATCCATTTTCATCAAAAGTAACCTTTAAGAAAATTGTAGAAGAAATCAAGCTCTACAACTTTAGTAAAAGAGATTTTGAATTAATCTTTCTAGAAATTGGTACTAGAGCTTTTGGCAACGAAAACGAGCTTTTGGCAACGCCAAAAGTTTAAAAAAAGTAGCTCTAGTACCTAGAAATCGATAAAATTCATTATCAAAATAAGTATCCTAACAAAATTTTTGTGACACCCAAAGCTCGGTTTTCTCGAAAAGTTTGTCTTAATTTTTAAATTTTTTACTTTTTCGAGATCAAATCTAATGTTGTAGGAGTGATTGATATAAAATACGATCGAAAACCTAATGGTCGAACACTTGCAAGAAAATTGATTTCAAATGGTGCAATGTTTGAATTGTTGATCTGACCAGGATTATTGAAAACACTTGCTATCTATAACTCAATATTGACACCAAAAAAATTATTTTTACTTGATAATTAACAGAATTTCCTTGAGAATCGGTAACGTTAATTCCATTTACGTTTTGATACAGTGGTACTTTTATAATAGTGTTTAAGGGTTGTGCATTAGCATTATGAACGGTGACAATGTAGTTGTTATTTGTGCTATAAAATTTTGGAGCTAGTGTCAAATGTGTACCCCAAGGAGCAAAAAGAAAATTTAATGTTTGAAAAACATTCTTAAGCCATTTTTTTCTCATTTTTTTGCGAATTTTCGCCATTATCTTTTATCTTCAAACGTGATTATAGCTTAAAAATGGTACAACCGCTCGCGCTTCATGAGATGAATTATTTTGAATTGTGTGATAAACTTAGATTACCGAATGAGAAGTTTGAGGAATGGATGAAAGCGCTCGGTTTAATCCATAGTTCGATGACTTGTGATCGTTGTTAAGAACCAATGCGAGATGCGAAGCAAGGAAGAGGCCGATACTGGATTTGTGAAAAAAGAGAGTACCATTTTGGACCAACGAATCAAAATAAGCCTATGAAGGGATTTTTAGCGGTATGTTTCCTTTTTTAAAGGGAGGGTTATCTTTTCTAGGGTACTTTCTTTGAACATAAGAAAACAGGACGTGTTTCGTTGAAGAAAGTTGTGCACTTATCATATCTTTGGGTTAATCGTATGTGCACTTTGGAGCAAGCTATGTTTGAGACAAAGATGAGCCGGAGCACCGTAATTCGTTATTGGCGTCGTTTTCGACATTTGTGTGCCAACTACTTTAATGCCCACCCGATTACGATTGGCGGATCAGGTACAAGCGTGGAAATCGATGAGTCCTTCATGACAACTCGAAAAACACAAAGGGGACGTCGCGTTAGGTCGTTGGACGAGTGACAAAAGTCGTGATTTCTCGTTTTACCTAGTAAATGTGCATTCACTTTCGTTAACATTACGGCAAATTATTTGTTTTGGAAGGGAAACCATGTTATTCTTGATAGTTTGAGAAATAGTTTGCATAGCATTGTTAAGAACTTGTTCTCCTGAAGTCCATCCATTCATCATGCGCATGATATAGTCTTGTGTTACATATTGTTTTGCTGTCCCACTAAAAAACTTTTCATACCGCGATATCAAAAAGGAAACCATACGTGACAGCATCATGATGTTCACTTAACGCCACTGATCGTTCTAAAGTTTCTATCTGTTTACGAATCTGATCTGACCATGAAGTTAGGGTTATAGATTGTAGTTGCCTGATCAACTAAAAAATGTTTAGCTATCGACTAAAGCAAAAAAATACTTGAATTAGCGATGAAGATTTTCTAACAAGACCTTTCATAGTCGGCCTACTAGTAAAATACCCAGTCCAATATGATACTGGATCTGACGCATAAGGAAAGAAATCAGTGTATTTTTGCGGCCATTGTACACCACTGACACTTTTTATAGCTTGTGTATAACAAGATGGAGTTGAATAAAATGCCGTAAGGTTATTTTTATACTAAAATGATAAATTAATTTTTAATAAAAAAAATTTACATTTTGATTTAGACCGGCGATAAGTTTATCGATGTTGGTAAAATACATATTTGCATCTTGATAATTAAAGTCAGAACCCATAAGTATCATAATATGGTTGGTTAGCGTAGAATTTCGCTGAATGTTAAAATTTAAAAAAATAGCAATGAAATTTAAAATTCTATAGGTTTTCAATATTAATTAGGGGTAGGTTTGTCCATGTAAGCCCCTATCATAGGTGAACAGGAGGATCTAAGTAGTGACCCCCTCCCCCCACAAATCGAACACGGAGCGTCCTGTCAAAAATTTCAAAAGATCCACTTTTTGACGTATATTTTTGACTTTTTTGGAATTTGAATCCTCTGAAGTCCGACCCTAGCTACGCCTATGTTAAGGATAGTATCCAGATCCATAATATAAATAAAATTTACATATAATAAAATGACATCATTTACAAATGTGGCAACTCGCTCATCACGATTATAATTTTCGAGATTAGGATTATCTTGTATTGGTTCATCATTTCTTGTTATATCGAAAGAAAAACCAGATGGTGCATCGTAATGAGCATAGAATGCTCCAGTTAGAATCGATGTATCTAAATTGTTATAATTTATTGTATTTTTTATTTTCATAGATTACTAAGATCATCTGAAGCATGCCAGTTCATTTGTAAAGAACGATCAGCTTTTCTATTTTCATGTTCGAGATAATGTTCTCTAGCAAACCATAAAGATTCATAGCCCATCTAAATTTTTTTAAGGGGATGCAGAATAGGTGGTATCTCCGAAAGATTTTTTTGAAAAAACACTTTTTATGAGTAATTTTATGCGAGATATCCGAAAATGGGATCAGAAAAATTCAAAAAAATCTGATATTTTCCTCTATTTCCTCCATAGGTTATCAAGGAAGGGGGTACAGTACCTCCCCCCACCCTACCACTCATCCTCGGACCTTCTGACTTTATAGTCATTCATCCACCCATCCATCATGAGGATTCGTGTACCCCCAGAAAGGCCATTCACCCATCCATCCTGAGGGATCAGTGTATCCCCACTACTGGTAAACTATGTTTCTCCCCCCCCCTTGAATTTTTGTTTACCATAGCCATTAAGTTAGCATGTTCTCGACTATGTCCAAAAGGATCAATTTGCCATGCTGTTTTAGGATGTGCACATTCCCCAAAAGAATCATTCAAAATTCTTAATCCAAGTGTGTATTGATCGATCAGTTCAATATAATGGGATGCAGCTTCATCTGGTTGGACCCACCCACCATTAATGATTTCTAGTCGACCTAAAAAAATTTCTAACAAAAATATTGGAGACTAACCTGATTGAGTCAAGTTTCTAATGACATCGATTCCATCTGGATTTTCCTCAAGCCATCTTTTCATAAATCCTGTTTCACAATAGATAAATCTTCGGCTAGGATCTTTTAAGAGTTCGTTTGTCATGGTATTAAAAATGTAACGGACCTCTAAAAAATTTGGATTAGCACAGGCGTCATTAGATAAGGTCCAAAATTTTGAACATTTTGTTTAAAATGTCCCCTCTCTTATCGACCGGAAGGGGCATCGGTCGATAAGAGAGGGGGATCTCTGGCTACACAATTGTTCCGGATTCATTGGATTCCAGGATCATTGTTCCGGATTCCAGGATCAAATGAGGTCCGAAACTCAAGGACCCTACTGGGGTCCTTGGGGTTAATAACTTTTCATATTCTATTCGGCTTGATAGGTTTTTAAAAAAATTGCGATTTACATTTGAAAGTGTTTCCTTGTTAGGCTCCTATGACTACGTTACTGTTCCGACACAGGACCCAAAGGATCACCAGTGGGTCATGGGGTCTCGGACGCAGGACCCATTTTGTGTCCTAGGGTCTGCTCCTTAGTGCCAGACCTTTGGGTGCTGGGTCCGAGATCCAGTTGAGTTCTTGTGGTCATGTATCCGGTACCCAATGGGTCCTTAGGTCCTAAAGGACCAAAAAACTTGGAAAATTTATAATTTCAACGAAAACAAAACTTATTTTTCAACTTTTTTTGTCTACAACAATTTTAAAAATCTGGTTCCTTAGGTCCTGAAAGGACCCATTTGGATCGCGGACCCCAAGGATCCGACTGGGTATTAGAACAAGACCCCAAGGACCTAACTAGTTCCTGCACACAGGGCTCAACGGATCCCATTGGGTTGTGGGGTCCCGGACCCAGGACCAAAAATGGGTCCTGGATCCATCCATTATTACATACATACGTACCCACTTTGTTCCTGCAAATAAGGACCCAAAATGGTCCCGGTGCCCTGGGTACCGGACCCATCTTCAAACTCTTATTCAAAATATATAAAAAACAGATTTTTACTAATCCATGGATAGGTAAACTATATTTTCTCCTAGGAACAGTAAAATTTTACCAGTAATGTAATATTCATCTACGCTTTTTAGCCATCCTAAGTCATCATGCGTATGAGGTATCAAATGAACATTCAATATATTTGGATCATTGCTCCATGTTGGACAATTCTATATTTTTTTTAACTTAAAATTTATACAATTTAAACTTACGTCCCACGAACAAACACCATATATCGCGACGAATTTACATATCACCAATAAAGATGGCAATATAACTTTCAACATTTTCCCAAACGTTCAGGCCTAAACGCTACCTGTAAGGCCGAATGGGTGCACTTTAATCAATTTTTTTAAGACCTATAATTTTAACATTAAAGGTTTATGTATTTAGGATGCTTATCAAAGAATCTCTAACTAACCACAATGTAGAAGATAGAATACGCCCAAAATATGAAAGCACAATACTAGCACAAGGAAGTTTTCTATGCCCTTTTTGTTCTATTGCATTTCATGACGTAATAAAATTAGAATAATCCAACCAATAAAGCTAGAAATACAGGGTGGCCAAAAAATTGCAATTTTGCGAAACATCGTTTTTATGGCGAAATCTTTGAAATTCCAACTCCATAGAGGGAAACCCCTACCTAAAACGGCGATTTTTATGGTTTTTAGGCGTAAAAACCGCTTCCAAATTCCAGAACCTCGTTAAATGAGTTTAGGTTTTCAATAAATTAAGTTTATCTAACGTAAAACAAACAAAACCACAACAAAAAACAAAATTACGACAAACCACTTAAACTTTGTTAAAATATTGCTAAATCGGCTTCCTTTTTCTTCAACGTTTCTCCAATCTTGGCCTCAACTCTCTTAACCAACCTTGGATTGTTTCTGTGTCCAGTTCATCCCAAGCTTACGTATTTCGATAAGATCCTCATTCGAAAGCACAGTCATTTTAGCTCTAAAAGATTATTTCGAAGTTTAGAAGCGGTTGTTGCGCCTCAAAACCATAAAAATCGCCGTTTTAGGTAGGGGTTTCCCTCTATGGGGTTGAAATTTCAAGGATTTCGCCATAAAAACGATGTTTCGCAAAATTGCAATTTTTTGGACCACCCTGTATTTTTTGTGTATGTGTAACAGCTATCTTTTACAGCTTAACTCTAAAATGTTCACATCCCAAAAAAGAAGACTCATGTTATTTTGTCGGAAATAGGTTCTGCAAAATTTTTTTTTTGATTTTGGAATTTTTTTAAAAATTTGGGAGGGTAGGGTCAATTTTATGTGTACGAAAATTCAATATGTATTGAATTTAGATAGATCTTCGTCGGAGGCGCTATGAAGACCAGTTTTCGTTGGAAACGCTCAAAAGATCCGTCTTCGTTCGAGGCTCTCGGAAGACCGTTTTCGTCGGGGGTGCTTGGAAGAGCTGTTTTCGTCGGAGAAGCTCGAAAAAATCGTTTTCATTGGAGGCGATCTGAAGACCCCTTTTCGTGGGAGGTGCTATGAAGATCAGTTTTCGTCGAGGCGCTCGGAAAACCCATTTTCGTCGAGGCAATCGGAAGACCCTTTTTCGATGGAGGCGATCTGAAGACCCCTTTTCGTGGAAGGCGCTATGAAGATCAGTTTTCTTCGAGGCGCTCGGAAGATCCAATTTACTGATAAAAAGTAGTAAAATTAGAAAAACGATACTAGATGTTTGAAACACACAAATATTTTGTCTTATTATGAATGGTATTTACTGATAAAAAGTAGTAAAATTAGAAAAATGATACTAGATGTTTGAAATGCTAATACTTTGTTTTATTATGTCAATGATAAAATTATGGATTTAAACGAATCATCTCAAATCTTTTTTGAGAAGAAACTAGTTGAAATTCTATTGAAAGATTACAGATTTTTAAGAGAAAATAGCATAAAAAGTCATGCTTGTTCTAATCCGGATTTGTGGAAACTGAAAAAGATGTACAGTGCTTCCTCGATATAGTGATACCCTCTAAAAAACTCGATAAGCAGATCCCATCTCGAGAGGCAAGTTAAGCAACTTGGGCCCGGGTCCAAGTTGCTCAACTTTCCATATCTGACGAGATCGCTTCTTACTAACTTTTAAGAAATCCGCCCGGATTATGGGTTGAAATGGACTTTATTTCGGGGGGGGGGGGTAAAAAATTTTTAAAAAAACATATGGGTCACCATTATTTTCGTTCATTCGGAACGAAACATAATTCCGATTTTCTTATAAAAACCGACTTTTTACGGTAAATTCTAGGCGAAAAATTGATTGCGCGCATTCCCGAACCATGAAAATGCTTCCTTGACCCTGATTCAGGGAAATAGATGTGCGTATTGAAGCGAAAATCGAAACATTTTGGGTTTCTTGCCTCAAAATCATTTTTCTGGGGGTAATTTTACGCGGAGAATCGATTGCGCGCATTCCCGAACCTTTAAAACGCTTCTCTGACCCTGATTCAGGGAAATGAGTGTTTGTATTGAAGCGAAAATATGAAAACTTTGGACCTTTCTTCTAAAATCATCGTTCTAAGGGTTATTTTATGCGAGAAATCGATTCAGCGCATCCCCGAAGCGTCAAAATGCACCCTTGATCATAGTCCTTGAAAAATTATGTTTCTACCACAACGCTTCGGGGATGCGCTGGATTGATTTTTTGCATAAAATAACCCTTAGAACGATGATTTTAGAAGAAAAGCCCAAAATTTTTATATTTTCGCTTCAATACAAACTCATTTCCCTGAATCAGGAGTCAAGGAGGCATTTTCACGGTTCGGGAATGTGCGCAATCGAACACCGCATAAAATTACCCCAAAAAAAAGATTTTGAGGCAAGAAACCCAAAATGTTTCGATTTTCGCTTCAATACACACATCTATTTCCCTTAATCAGAGTCAAGGAAAATCGAAATTTTTTTTCGATTTTCCGAGAATAAGCTATAAATGTTACTTCTCCTTTAAGCGTTTTCTTTTTTTGTAATTTTCTTAGAATCATTATGTTTCTACCACTTTTCTTAGAATCATACGCCTCTGTTCTGAATGTTCAAATATATTTTTTTTAATACGAACCTACATCGTTTTCCAACTTCACGGGCAAATTAACTAATGTTAAAACAGGTGCAAAATGTCCATGGTTTCGTTGAAATAAAAAGCTGTAATAGAAACTGAATGTAATTAGAACTAAAATTTTTGGTGTGAGATATTATTGATGTTTCTATAGTGTATAAAGAACAACATTTTTCAATAATAAATTGATTTTTTAAACGAATAATCGTGTGCAAGCATACCATTTTGTTTCCGGACAAATGGTATTCAATCATTCTGCTATTACATTTGAAGATTTATATCACCCCCAACTAGCTCATATTATTAGTATAATAGAGTATACATGTTTCTTTTTTTCCACTTTGGTATTTGCTTTCACAACTTTTGTAGTGCTGAAAAAGTCTCCGAAAGAGATGAATACTTACAAATACATCGTGTTTGTACAAGTTTTTTGGAGCTATTTATTCGATGTCGGCATAACTATATGGCAGCCTATGTTTCTTTTTCCATATAATTTTTCTTACTCTGAAGGAGTTTTGAAGGTTGGAGCTGTATCTGGAATGTTTGGTATAGGTATTATGGCCATATTCCTCACTAATTTAGCTCATTCGATTATGTATGGGCTATTCTTTCGTATTATCCAAATTTTTTTCAATACCAAGCACGGTGTGCCGTTTGCGACTAAACGCGGAACTGAAGTGAAAAACGTAACAGTATTTGGAAATTTCTAAGTGTCTAGAATAAATTTTTTTCGAAAAAAATCACGCGTATTGGCCTCCAAAATTTATCTCTCTTGCATTTTAGCCGAGAATTATTTCATTTCAAGGCAGCCTGAAAAAAAGAAACTGAAAAAACTGATGGCTATACAGTATTTTTGCACAGTTTTACACAATTTTACAATATTTAGAAATTTCTAAGTGCTCAGAATAAATTTTTTTCGAAAAAAATCACGCGTATTGGCCTCCAAAATTTACCTCTCTTGCATTTTAGCCGAGAATTATTTCATTTCAAGGATGCCTGAAAAAAAGAAACTGAAAATAAATCTCAGTTCCGCAACGGCACACCGTGCAAGATTTATTACTATTTGCAGGATAATAAAAATATACTCATTTCTTTCGCTAGTAGTTATTTGTTATATCTTAGTTGTGTCATTAGTAAGTTTATGTTTTGTCAAATTAAAACAGGTATCGGGGGGTCTAGTTCTACCACGCCAGAGAGAACGTGAGTGAGTCATGCCCACGCGCGCACACTCACACTACACGTTTATAGTAATAGTATTATCTCGACAATGAGAGTTATTCCATATTTACGTAAAAACAAAAAAATGCTCTATTGTTTATTAGCTTTCCGAATGTCAATAAAAATGACAAATTTCACCGGCGAGCAAGGGGGAGAGTCTTCCGCCTAACCAAATCGGCCAAAAATAGGGACCAACCCGGCATCGGAGCGGCCGGGTTGGTTCCCTTAAAAAATCCTCATGGTTCCCCATTATGATTTTCACAAAATTATCTATTTTTTCCTATTTTTTTGGATTTTCTGGGCATTTTCAGCTTAAAAACAAGCATTTCCCAAAAAAATTTTTTGCCTGCGAGCTGAATATTTTTAAATGATTTTAATTTTAAAAAAGTTAGACATGCGGAGCGCGTCGGCCAAAAAAAGATTAAAAATTTTTTAAGGATATAACCCGACACCAAATACCCCTCTTCCCCCTGTTTGTCCATCTATGGCAACTTTACTGGTATTTTCATGTAAAAATATTTAACTTCTTAGTACCTGGATTAATAAACCTTTTCGAAGACACCCTTTGGCATGCCGATGAAATGAGACAGAGTGCCGTTCAAGAAAATCCAAATATTGGAAAGATTATTCTCCTAGAGTCTTCTACAGGTGGTTGCAGTGATTCTCCGTATTGTGATGGCGCTATAATAGCATCTGAAATTTTATGTGTTATTGTTACATTGTTTAGTGCTACTTTAGCTCTTTTTTTATACTTTATATTTTTCAAAAAAATTCGCAGCCTAAAATCACAACTCCATCCAAAAACTTACCAAGTGAATATTACCTTAGCACTTGTACTCTCTCTTCAACTGTGTCTTATCATTCTTTTTTTATTTATTCCTGTTGTAGTCCTCTACTTTAGTTTTCTATTTGAAATCCTTGATGCTAGTTCTTATTGTAATATTGTAATGTTGTTGTTCAATTTTCACGGACTCGGTGAGTCATTTATGATCTTATTTATGATCAAACCCTATAGGTATTATGCCAAGGAGCTTATAAGTACATTATTAGGTATATCTAAAAAATCTCCTGTACAAAATATTCTTTTTGTACAATCTACTAGTGCTAATAGAGTAAATGTAAGTACTTTATAGACACTGATTGGTTACCCCTTTCATATGAGGTGGTACCCTATTTCATGTGTGGGCTAGTTATCCTTGTCAGAACTCCACTTTTTCTGCTACTTATTTTGGGATTTCAGATTCGTTAAATATGTCCAGTACGCTTATCTTTTATTTTAAAATTATTAACAAAATTGAAATTTTTAAGCATTTCTTTTTTTAAAATAAATTATACGCCTCCGTTCTGAATGGTCTAATACATGTTTATAAGAAACTAAGTAGTTTTTTCTAATTTTAAGGAAAATTAATTTTTGTAACAGGTGCAAAGTCCTTCGTAGGGTAAAATTTTGCCAGTTGTTCCCCATATAGAAAAAGTTTACAATAAAAAATCATCATTTTTAAAATAGAGATCATTATCACCCAGAATATAGAGTGGTTCCAAAAGGTGGCATACCTCGAAATAGGGTACGTCTGATTTTAAAATCCAAAAAATATCCGCCCCGACTTGTTTTTGGTAGTCAAAAACTCCTGTCTTTTTGAGTACCTGGCCCAGCCCTTCTCCCATGCATTCTCCAAGTTCCAATGGGTATGAGCTTCTGAAACCTGTACAAATCATAGATTATAGTGCCATGCTATGCGGCAAAATGATGAAATTCTAGCTTATACCTCGTACTCTTCAAAATATTTTGCTTACCCACTATATAGATATAATATCTTTAGCTATAACGAACTAGTTTGAGATTTTGTATCAACATATTCGAATCAACTTTTATGAACCAAATGAATTAAGCACTTATAACAGGGTTATTTTGGTTTTGGTGTTGACGTTTACATTTGTTGTAAATCTATGAAACAACTGAAATAATTATATATATATTACCGTTTTATCTGATCAGCATGTTCGATCAGATAAAACTATTTTTATCTAATTGAACTAATATAACTTAGTTCGATCAGATAAAACTAGTTTTATCTGATCGAACATGCTGATCAAATAAAATGGTAACATATATAAAAAATTATTCCAGTTGTTTCATAGATTTACAAAAATTTATTTCAAGTGTTTCATAGATTTGTTGAACTCTTATTTCAAGGCTTGTCAACAACTGCTCCAAAGGGAAAGTGCCCCCTCCAAACAACTGCTCCTTCAGACAACTGAAAGGGGCAGTTGTCTGGACAACTTCCCCCGAGGTAAACTGCCCCAGCGGGTAACTGCCAGTTATCCGCTGCACATCAACCCCAAAATTTTTTTCCTTGAAATCAAAAATCCGATTGCTACAAAATGTTTGTACAAGTGTGTTAGTTAATATTTATTAAGACTTTTTAATTTTCGTCTGTACAAAAAAAAGTTGATTCAAAAATACGTAAATTCATGCATTTAAAGG
>JAQGBS010003478.1:0-11474 GCA_034698545.1 Acrobeloides obliquus
GTAAAAGTACTAGCAAATAAACTATGAGTCGCAAATAGAACATCATTGAACAAAACTGGATTTAATTTTCTAGGATGTTCTGCTAAGTATAGACTCTAAAATACTCCTTTTTAAATTACTCATGGGACCTGTATAAATATCGCGCAGTAGCTGCACCATTTTATGCGGGAGCATTCCCTCACGGGCGTATGATGGGCAAAAGCATTGAATATACGGGCAAATATATCGCCTTTGGACAAGATCACCCTTGGCTACACTGCCCTTGGACAGTGTAGCCAAGGGTCTTCAATATATTCAAAACTTTTGCCTCAGTATTTTTAGATCATTACCTGTATATCATGATTAAAATACATCAATAAATTATAAGCAGTATAACCCACATGCCCAATAACATTTAAGACTAGGAAATCGAAATTCACTCCTTCGGCACTTAAAATTTTTTAAATGGATACTATGTGAATATGAAAATTAACCTTTTTAATTCAAAAATTAATATAATCTGAGGATAAAACGACAAACTCCATGCCATAAAATAAGTCCAACCAGTAACAACAATTAGACCAGTAAGAATTGGACTATTAACAACTTCGACTTGTGCATAGATTTCTGACTTGCTAAAATAATGTTTTATTTAAAAATTGTTATAGAATATTTCCCCCATGGGTAAAAATGTAGTCACAATAGTGAAAAAAAGGAGTACGCAAAGATGGTATTCCTAAAGATGGTTCGTCTAACCAGCAACTTTATTATCAGTAAATAAGGGTCGGCACAGGTTTGCACATTCTATCGTACGACGGCCCACAAGCTATTGTACGATCGTAAAATTAACGTAAAAGTACGATGAAATCGCCACAAGCTGTCGTACGATCGTACGACGCAGTACGATGGCATCGTACGAAATTTCGTCGTACTCGTACGATAGCTTGTGGCCATTTCGTCCGTCGTACGAGTGTATTTTACACTCGTATGATACTTTCGTACGATAGCTTGTGCCGACCATAAGAGAAAAAATAAAATGCAAAAATCGTATGACAAATTTTATGCGGAAGGGTTGTTTCTTTAACAACTTTTTTTGAATTGTTCAAATAAAATTTTTGCACAGGCGAGATAGAACCATTGCTTTTGAATAAAAATGAGACGCTTGCCATTTCACTTGATGAAGTTTTTATACTCTTGGCGGGAAATTCCCTATATAAAAACGCGTTTTACTTGAATGGGCATGATTGATCTGGGTCATGTATAAAGGCACATTCGTTAATATCAATATAAGTTAAACTTGTAACTGCAATACCCGTAACACTGACAATAATTTCCGTCTTATTCTTTCCGAAAAGAACTTCATTTGGTTCAAGTATTAGATCAGGCAAAGAATGAAAATTCAAATGTAGGAGATCATTTAATGGCTCGCTAGAAAAATGTATTTTATTGATTTCTTATTTAGTTCCTAGACCGATGTTCCTTTGGCCCTATTTGAGCCGATTCTCTCATCTCATCTCTCATTCTATGGAAAAAACAACCCTTTTTAGGAAAGTGCTCTTCCCCTAGCCACTCCTTCTCCCTACACCACTGTCCTCATGTTAAAGGAGCTCCCTAAAATGCAGCCACTGATGATCAGTACTTTAAATTTTTATGTTAAAAACAAGTTTTTTAATCTTACTTATATACAATTTTAATTTCTTTTGTATGCCCATTAACTACTGAAAGCTTTGCAGGTTCAAATGAGATCGGCATGGCATTAATTATTATCAAAACATTACAAAAAATAAATAAACATTTGAAATAAAATTGATCCATATTAATAAAAAGTTAAGCAATAGGTATTCTAAAATCAATTATTTAATTCAGAATCAGACTATATAGTAGCACTTTTATGCAAAAATTGGCAGTATAACTTTTCGTACAATTGTAGTTCGTATGAACTTTTCGTACGATACTTTTCTTACGGTACTTTTCGTACGGTACTTTTCGTACAGTACTTTTCGTACGGTACTTGTCGTACGAACCTTTCGTACGAACTTTTCGTTGCCTGATTATCAATAAAATCTGTTTTGGTTTAAATTTTTTCGTGCTAATAAACGGATTTTATTGATAATCAGGCAACAAAAAGTTTGTACGAAAGGTTCGTACGAAAAGCACCGTACGAAACGTACCGTACGAAAAGTACCGTATGAAAAGTTCGTACGACCCACAATTGTATAAAAAGTTATACTATCCAAAAATTTATTCTAATGTCTAAATTTTTTGCTGTTGCAAATAACCCCTAAACCGGTTCACTTACAATTAAAAAATGGGAAAAATGGCTATTATAGACAACATTTATAAGGCCAAATTTTTAAATGGTTTAAAAGTTCTTTAAAGAATATTTTTAGAAATTTCATAAAAAGAATTACAAAAAATCATATAATCGCGTGCATCGATGGTATCTTTTTTTTGAAACACGCTATTTTCTTTCTCGATCACACCAAACTAAAAATTGATCAAAGATCTTGTCTTGATTGATACGTTCCGAATGGTATCTGGTTTGATACATTCAGAAAACACCCTAGGATTCCCCTTAGACGACGTCAATACTTTACACACCATCGTGCAGCCAAAGTTCAGTAAAGACCAACAACAATAAATACAAATGTATGAACTCAAGCGTATAATGATTGATTGAAGCTCATTTAAGGAGACGCTTCCTTCCGTTCAAATCATCTTTGTGAGGAGATCAATTATCTTATCACGAGGTTATAAATTAACACAAACAAACGAACCTTGAAAGTGATTTGGTCGACCATAGCATCAAAACCGACATCTGCTTATATAAAAAATACCGGTAGCCTAGCGTTAACGCGCTCGAAGGGGAGAAAGAGTGCGAAGACTCCATAGCGCTTCTCCCTCCGAGCGAAAAAGCGCTTATAAGCACCTTTTTCGCACAAAAATATGAAAATTTAACAAAACTTTTAAATTTTATAATGTTTGATTAATCGTTTCAATAAACAAACTTTTATTAGATCAGGACAAATTACAAAGTAATTCAAAACACTGCATATTTAGCAAACTTTAACGCTCATATCTCGGTCAGGAAGCCCTACGGGCACAAAATTCCAAATATTTTATAATCAAATTGGGTATGAGGAATTGTTTGAGCCCGATTTGGGAGGGGCAAGTTGAGAGGGAGCCTGAAATAGGATGGGATAGTTAGGAGGGTTCATTGTAAGTAGGGTTGGTAATTGACCGGTCAAATACAGTAAACGCTCGTTAATCGGGCCACCCTTTAAAGGGGGAGGTAAGCACTTTCAGCATCACTTCCGAACAAAATTTTGGAGCGAAAAATGACAATTTTCGCTTCAAAAACCCAATTTTTCCCTGAATCAGGATCAAGGAAGCATTTTCAAGCTTCGTGGATGCGCGCAACCGATTTTTCGCATAAAATTACCCCTAGAAAAGTCATTTTTGCACAAATTCAAAAAAATTTTGTTCGGAAGTGCTGCTGAAAGTGCTTACCTCCCCCCTTTAAAGGGTGGCCCGATTAACGAGCGTTTACTTTAGGTCAACGTGACCGTTGACCGGTCAATTGACCGAAAATGACTGATCAAATACAAGATCCCGACCCTAGTTGTCGACATTTTTTTGGTCAAAAAATAAGGGAGTCCTTTGAATTTTTTTAGCCCTTGGAGGGGGGTACTTGTACTCCCTTACTTATGGCACTGACTTTCAAAATTTCTAGACAAAATTTATATCGCTTGCTCAACATTAATTACACAACAGAAAATGACAAAACGTAGAAAAGGTTAAAAGCATGAAAAAAGACGGCATTCCCTCTTTTTTATACAATTCTAACATTCGAAACACAAAGTAAATTTAAATATAAAGAAAAGTTTATTGTTTCCTTGAAAGAGAAATACAGTGTCTCATCTTGATAGAAAGATTTATGACATGTTGATAGATCTTTAACATACTCGTTGTGCTCTGGTCATAAACCCAACAGGAGTTACTCCAAATTAGTGGGGCCATTAGAACATGTCCAATGCAACAAAAAAAGAGGTTTCTGCATGTTCAATGTTTCGATGAACCTAACTTATCTGGCAGCGATAGAATAAAACTTTTATTCTCATACTCCAAGGGTTCCATGGTTCGATGGTGAAATCCATTTCAACTCACAATTCCAAAATAATTCCCCGACCCCCGGTAAAGAGCGATCCCGTCCGATCTGGCAAGTTAAGCAACGTTGAGACCATCAGGTTCGATCCCACTAGGGCAAAAATTTTTATTTTCAAAAAAATTCTTTTATAAACAATGGGGCAAAAAATTTTTGCTCCATTGTTTGTAAAAGAATTTTTTGAACTTCAAAAGTTTTACACCTCCGGGGATCGAACCTGTGGGCCCAACTTATTTAAGGGGATTCGAACCCTCGACCTGTAAAACTTAATGTTGCTTGCCATCTTACCGGGGTCGGGGAATTAGTTTTGGAATTGTGGGTTGAAATGGATTATACTGGGCTTGTCTCAGGTGCCTCTCAAGGCTGGTTCAAATCCCGCTTGAGGCTAAAAGATTTTGCCTAGTAGTAACGTCTCTTCGGATGGCATTCACTAGAATGCTCAGCATTACATGGGACCGGAACTAAAACCACAAAAAATTTTTCGAGTGGGACCGGAATCGAACGATTCGAGCCATCAATGTTATCTGGACGAGAAAATTATACTTCTAATTTCGCCCTTACTCCTTTCCTGTCTACCTCCATCCCTGTCTACGACATTGACATAAATTATGACAAATTTATTTAATAATGTGTTTTAGTTAATCAGTTATCATAATTCAAATAACGATAGTTAATTCTTAAGGATTTTCGTTTTCTGTTTTTGTCATTTGTTCAATAGTCATGCAAGCTGAGGTGTGTATGCAATGGAAATCCTTGTCACACCAGCCTTGACAATTTCCTTTGATCATACAATCGGTGTAGCCATAATCTTCGCAATCGCTATCTTGTAGGCATCTGCACTGGGTCAATGCTAAATTGAGCAATTTAAAAAATATAATTATAAAAAAGCGTTCCTTCTTTGATAACTTGGTATGCTTCACATCATAAGTTAAAAAGTGGGAGGAGGGGGGGGGGGGGTAAATAGCGCCGTAGATAGAAAAGCGATCGTGCGACCTAGTAATTTCAGCAATATTGGGTCATTCAGGTTCGATCCTGTTTGGGACAAAAGTAAGAATTTCAAAACAGGCAAGTTTTCGCTTCAATAAAAAGTTATACTCAAATCTTTGACAATACCTCTGATTTTTCTTCTGGTCTATGACAGAAATCAGTATTTTTGACCCATTTTTTACGGAAGTATTTAGCCAAAGTGTTCTTCCCAAAAATATAGCCCAGATTCCGAGGAAAATTTTGATATATTGGACTTGGTATGTTTGTACCCAATCTTTTTGACTTAAGGCCAATTTATTTTTGAAAAATGGTGATTTTTTGATGTTTTAGATTTTTCAACAACTAAAAACCTGTCTTAAATTAATTATTTTTGCCCAAAATTGAATTATTTTATCGTTTTAAACTATGATCAAAAATTTCCGACCATTTTAGAGCAAACTGACAAAGCCTTCAAAGAATTCTATTTTGACTTTGAACCTGGATCACGAGCCTTTGAACCTGGATCACGATGAATGGAGGGGGGGGAGGGTCGTAAACCTCCTCGCGCGGCGCGGGGGGGGGAGTCTAAAAGAAATTTTTGCCTTTCGGCCCCCCCCCCCCATTTTTCGGGGCCCTCGCGGCGCAGGGAGTCGTAATTACGACCCCCTATTCAAGTATGATGGACCAAAAAATGAAGGTTGTCGATACAGGACATGCTGTAAAAATAAAAAATGCTCCATTTTTATGAACTTTTCGAATATCAATAAAAAGTGCAACTTTTTCCGCTCGGATTGGTCCTTTAACTTACTAGATTGGATGGTCGCCTTCTCTATCCACTGCGCCATTTGACCCCCACCTTTTCAAATGGTGCAGTGGATAGAGAAGGCGCTCATCCGATCTGAAACAAACTATAAAAAACTTACTATTAAAAGACATAACATTTAAAGCCAAAATACTAACCAATAATAAAATTAAAAATGATTTAGACATAAGTGACATCCTTATAATATAAAGAAAATTGACAATAAACTGAACTAGAACTTTTATTCTACTCAAGTTTAGCCAAGTTGTTAAGCCTATATCTGGTTTAATACAGGAATTTTCAGAAAGAGAGTAAAAAGCTCTCCGGTTTTAGGGCTCTCGAATAACGACTTTTGTTTGATGAGCGAATAGACTAACGGCTACTCTAAGTATTGACTATCATTTTCGAATGTTGAAAAGATTTTCAATAGCTTGCGAAAGATCTTAAGCATTGTTACGTATAAAAAAAATGTTTATAAAAAATGCACTTTACTTAAAACTAGCCCGAATCCGGGCCATAACTACAGGAACTAAATATTCAATAACCTCTACATAAACACATACAATAACAAACGACTCATAACATCAAGTACACAACACGTGTACACATGTGTACACGTGTTGTGTACACACGAGCGAAATCGTCGTAGGAATTGAATTTGAATTTATTTCTTTTATAGATTTATTATTCACGACAAAAGAAAATTTTGGGTCAATGTGTTCAACTTACGAGTACTCATGTGTACACAATGTGTTTGTGTACACAGTGTGTACACAATGTGTACACATGTGTTTGTGTACACGTGTGTTGTGTAATCAATGTGTACACAAACACATGTGTACTCATGTGTACAGGGGACAACACTGGTCTAAGCCTATGCCTAAGCCTTACTCTATGCCTTGGTCTAAGCCTTAGTCTAAGCCTATGCCTTAGTCTGAGACTATACCTAAGCCTATGCCTTAGCCTTTTATCATCTTACAAATTTCTTATTTCAAAATTTTTTTGAGTTATGGCATGATTTTGGTGTCATTAGATTGCTACAAAATCCAGCTTTCTAACCACACCAAAACTATCAGGATTGGCTTTGTATTTCCGGAGAACTCCTCAAAAACTTCGAAATGTCAAGTTTCGAAACATCAAACGACCCTTTTTTTACTGTACATCTTTTTCATTTTGCTAAATTCTTAGAGATAAACTTCTATCTTTAGGAACTGAATGTTCTTGTTATCGGAGAAACTGGTGTTGGAAAATCTACGTGGATAAATGCCACTGCTAACTACTTAACTCATACAACCATCAGTGATGCTTTGTTTGGAGAAGAAATAGCGCCAATCGCATCGAAATTCATTATAACCGATGATAATTTAGAAGAACATATAATTGAAATCGGAAGCTCAGCGAATGAGAGTGACACCACGACTGGCCAATCTGGCACTCAAAGCACGAAAACCTACTTGATGAAATGGGAAGATTCGAAAGGCCAGCCTTATCTCATTAGGCTCATTGATACCCCTGGAATTGGTGATGTAAGAGGCCCGGATTTTGACAAATCTCACATTTCGAACATCCTCCATTATTTATCAATTTTGAACAATCTTCATGGCATTTGCATATTGTTGAAGCCAGACACTACAAGACTCAATCTTATCTTTCAATATTGTTTGAACGAGCTTCTTTCACATTTGCATAAAAATACCGCTAACAACATCGTGTTCGTTTTCACTAACGCCAGAAGTTCTAACTTCAAAGCTGGAAACACAATGCCAATTTTACGGGAATATCTAAGAAAAATTGAAGACAAACAAAATGTCAATATTCCTACAATTCCCGAAACGGTTTATTGTCTAGACAATGAAGCTTTCCGCTATCTATGTGCCAGTAGGAAAAAAAATCTAAATATCTATTTTGATGATGAAGAACAAGAAAATTATCGGAAAAGTTGGGACCGATCGAGAAAAGAAACCAATCGTATGTTCGAACATATTACGACGCGTGAGCCTCACACTATGACTGATACTCTCACGATGAACGATGCACGGCGTTTGATTCTTACGCTGGCAAAGCCATTGGCTGATATAACAAGTAATATTCAAACAAACACAGTCATTATTGAAGAACGAAGACGTCTTCTCGAAACATATGATCAAAAAGATGGTGATCTTCTCCCCAAACTGTTAATTCCTATGACGTCACTTGAAACAGAACCATTAGGGTATCCGAGAACAGTCTGTATAGCCGGTTCTTGTATTGAAACCAAACAATTTGGTAATACACGTACTGCAGAAATCATTTATAAAACTCATTGCCACTCACGTTGTAACTTGAAAAACATTGTTAGCGAGATAGTACCAGAACCAAAACTTCGTGGATGTACAGCCATGGGCGGTAAAGAAAATTGTCAAGTGTGTGGATGTCGATGGAATCAGCATATGCACATCACTTATGATCAACATCAAAAGGAGATTGAAGTTAAGGATCCAAACATCGAGCGGCTTATTCAACAGAATGCCAGTCAAAAAGATGTTATTCTGGCGGCAATTGAAGGATTTACGAGAACTATTAATGAATTAAAATTCGAGCAACATTGGATCACCACGAGTAGCGTCAAGTTTGGAATCTTTTTGAAGGAAAATGCCATTTTGCCATATAACGATGTCTTTGAAGAGTATCTCAATCTTAAGATTCAAGAAGAGCTAAGAATTGTTGAAATTACAAGAAACGAAGAGAAATTGATAAAACTACGTAGTATGCTGGACGAATACAGAGAAGAACGCCGGGTTTTAGAAGAAACAATGAATGTAACTGGCGAATCTATTTTGCCTTCGCAAATTGCTGTGATGAACTATGAGTTGATTAGTAAGCGTTTTGTTTAGACACGCTTTCCTTTTGTTACACGATCAGCAATACGTGGGGCCATATATATACAGCAACACTTGCAGATGCGTCCCTGTGCTCCTAAACCTACACTGGGACGCGCTCCTCGCGCCCCATATGTAAGTGCGCTTCGCGCGCTGTTAGAGTATTTGTGGTGCACAGGTTTTTTGACCTCTACCCGTCACTTAAAATGGTTTTTCTTGGGACCATTAAAGTCTTTTGACCTAATTTAAAAAGCAATCGTTAGAGGAATACTTGGGGCACAATCGATTAGATTTTGATGTAAATCTGTCTTATTTTGAATTTTCTACGACACTTTGAAGGGTACCTGCTTGATTTTTACCCCTGCCTTCCTAAGGGTGTATTTCAACAGAAAACTCTGTCAAATTCACTCCAGAACGACTCAAATCGCTCGGATTCGTGCTCCTCGTATGGAAAAATCATATTACAATCGAAACCGCTAAAACCTGAAAAAATTTCAAAAAGTTTCATTTTCCGCAAGATTTGTTTGAAAAATTCTGAAGATAGAGGGGTCAGGAAAAATTTTTTAATTCCTGAAACCTTCGCCAATCGATCCCTCGGTAGGAAAAACCTCCTGTACACGCGAGGAAAGAAAATCCTTATGTTATTAAGAAAAATATAATGGATGGCCACGTTATTTAGGTTCACCATGTAAATCATCTTGTCATTTTAGCTTTAAAACACAAAGGACCAGAAATTGCACAAATGTTAGGCGTTGCTTTAGAAGCTCAAGATAGAATGCTTCAGCATCAAGAAATGTTAGCTCTTCCAGCTCCACAAAATGAGCCTCCTCCCCCATATTCATCAAACACTAGATCCAGAGCATTAATTCAAAGCTTGCTCGACATCCCATCCACATCCAGCCGCTCAAACAACGTTAACTTGGAACGCCTCCGAGAAATTTTTAAAACATTTACCGTTGCTACAGATCAATAGCCCGCTTCTTCTTCATCATAAGCATTACACCATAAATATTTTCGTTCTCTGTGTAATTAATTTGTAAAGAATAAATTTAAAATAATTTTATTTTTTAGAAAATCAACAAAAACCACGAATTTTGAGTCAACACCTTGTTTTACTATGGTTTTTTTTGTTTTAATACCCGTCGAGACAATTTGTATGTGTCGACGACCCTGACTTCGCATACCGTGTCATAAATACTTGTCTTTGAAACTACTTTTCTTCTGTCACTACTCTTCCGGGCACTACTTTTCTGCCGTCACTACTTTTTCTGTCACTACTTCTACTAATTGCTTGTTTAGCACGGATCCTTACCATTTCCGAAAATTTGTGCAACCCTGCATGTAATTGCAATAAAAGTTGCTTGAATTTCAATAAAATCGTATTGAAACGATTTACAGGGTGTCTCAAAATTACTGTAACATTTCATACTTAAAGCGAAATTCGGCAATTTATCATGTTATTCAAGATTTTTAATCATTTTTTATCCATTTTTAAACTAAAATTCAACTTTTTAACAACTAACAATGAATCAACAGAAACGAACAAAATCACTCAAAGTGACCTTCTTTAGCCTCTATCACAGCATCCAACCGTCTCATCCAATCATCCACTGCATTGTTGATAACCGATTGATCCAAATCGTTGAAAGATTTTTCTAGAGCATCCCTCAACGACTCAACCGACTCATGAACTTCTGCTTCGAGGATCGACCATATGGAATAATCAAGCGGATTCAAGTCCGGGGATGATGCAGGCCATTGAGTCTTATCGATAAAGTCTGGAAAATGCTCAGCTAACCATTTCTGCGTCGGTATTTTGAACTTTTCTGGATTTTCATTCGTGCTTGCATACGTTTAAAAATGAATAAAAAATGATTAAAAATCTTGAATAACATGATAAATTGCCGACTTTCGCTTTAAGTATGAAATGTTACAGTAATTTTGAGACACCCTGTATTGAGGCGAAGATGATCAAAATTAAAAATTTTCCATTGACAAAACATGAAAACGAGTATTTTTCGGAAAATGAGCCTTTTATACTTCATAAGCATGTGATTCTTGTTAAAAATGTGACCCTAAAAGGTCAAATTCGTTGTCGGTGAGCTGTAGCTTCGTATAGAGATCCTGGAGATTCATTTCTCGAAGTTCTTCAATCACGATATTCATCTTCTTGATTGTTTGAATGACTTCAACGGTAATTTGTTTGATGAATGATTTCGATTTATGGATTTTCATAGGCATCCCTGCGTGGTCGTGTTTGGCGGAAAAATTTTGCATCCCTCCGTAGTCATGTTTGGCAGGGAAAATTCGCATGTTGGTCGTGTTTGGTGGAAAATTCTTGCAAATTAGGCAAACACAACAAAGTAATTCACAACCTCTTTAAGGCCACATTTTTAACAAGAATCACATGCTTATGAAGTATATATAATTTGTTTCACCGAAAGAGAAAAAAAAAGTTCGGGGAGCATAGCATAATGGCTAGGACGCTGGACTTTCATGATATAGGTGCGGGTTCGATCCCGCCAGGGTCGAAAGTCTTATTTTAGAGAATCATAAAAAGTGGTAAACGCAGACCCCCCTTAAAATTTCGTGAAAAATTTTTGCCTTTCATTAGTTTTTGAAAAAAAAATTTTCCACGCCGTAGGTCGCAGGTTCAATCCCCGCCGGAGGCGAATTGTTTTTGCATCATTTGATAAGTGTTATA
>JAQGBS010003479.1:0-11472 GCA_034698545.1 Acrobeloides obliquus
AGGATTGATAGTCGGTCAAGGGAACGAGAACATGTGGCCGTGAGTTAAATGGGTATAAGGAATTTCGAAAGAATCTCCAACAACAAAATCAGCCACATGTTGTAACTTTGATGAAGGATTTCAAACGTGTCAAACTGGAATTCTTTGGACTTTGCTTCAACGTGTTACTCAAAAACAAAAGTTTCAAGTTTACACATTGTAAAAACTTCAATTTTGATTTTTTTCAAAATTTCATATTGTTGATCTTATCGAAGGTTAAGAAAAATTTTTGATTAAAAATGTATTGAAGTTAGAGGTGTGTGAAAAGTAGGACTTTCGGGATACCGAAATCGGTATATATTAGTGATGTTCAAAGTGATAATGATACAAGGGTGTGATAAGTGATTAGATAACGCATTTTGATAACAGTGATAACGTTTTTTGTGATAACGTTATCACTTATCACGTTATCACATGGGGTGATAACATTATCACATGGGATGATAACTTTATCATTAGTGACAACGTTATCACTTGATAGCGTTATCACATGGGGTGATAACTTTATCACTAGTAACAACGTTATCACACCATGTTATAACGTTATCATGAACGAAGAAAGAGTTTGTTTATGCCTGCTAGTTTAAGTTTTTCTAAAATATAGGTTGTTTTTTATTGCTCCCATATTTCAAAAATTCGTCAAAAATAGAGATTAAAACCGTTTCCGTCGCACGATGGCTCAATCGAACGTTCTAACCATGGGATTTTTTTAGAAAAAAATTTTATTGAAAAAGCTTTTAAATTTTTTAGCCCAAAATATTGAAAATTACAATTTCTGAGGCTTCTACCCCAGTACAACATTTTCAGTATTTTTGGGCTAAAAAATCGAATTTAAAAACTTTTTCAATTAAATTTTTTCTAGAAAAATCCCGTGATTAGGACATTCGATTGAGCCATCGGACGACGAAAACGGATTTAAACTCGATTTTTGGAGAACTTTTGAAATGTGAGAGTAATAAAAAAACAACATAACATGGTAAGAATCCTACAATTAAAATATATCCAATTTTCTTATGTAAATTACTTGTAACTCATTATCAATAATATGAACAAAGACGTGCTGTGATAAAGCAGACTTCTCGCTTGGAGCAGGGGCGAAAAAGTGCTACCTATTGGTAAATCACCCACCACCATGCATCGAACAGCATTGTCATCCAAGTGAAGTTTTTGCTTTACTCGGAGTGAAATCAACTTCACTCCGAGTGAAGTGATGTTTTGTTCACAAAGTTTTTTCTCTTTGATAAGTTCGACAGAAACCAGACAACAAATTTTTTTAGCTTAAAAATTTTTTAATTTCTTTGTTGCCTGACTTTCTGTCGAACTTATCAAAGAGCAAAAACTTAATAAAGTGACCTTTGTAGATGAGGAGTGATTTTGGACGATCACTAAGTGGGTGATGACCGCACTTGATGATGGGTGAGTGAATTTTGGGTACCCTCACTTTTTTCGCCCCTTGCTTTTAGCTCGACAATTTGCCAAAATATTTGTGATGTGATATGTTTTCCATACCATTCTTCTGTTTTGTCACGAGATTTTCTCGGAAGTCATTTCATCGCCCAATCTATTGTCAAAGCTTCAAGTTTATTTAGTAAGATTAAGCATGGGAAAATTTTTAAGAGCCATTCGAGAAAATTCCACCACAATAAAAATGTAAAACCTGGTCCGGAACTCAAAAACTCGATCTTATGTTCATTTTTTGAATTTTCTAATCTGTCTAAAACACCCTAGATAAATTTTTTCGGCCAAAATTTCTTTCTGGCCAATGTATTTCAACATGGCGAACATTTCTAGCTTGTTTTCGAAAAAATCCAAGAAATTTCGATACAAATCTTGGCGACCATTCCAGTTACTACCGCCACCCCGAAAGAAGTTTTTCTATGTTGGGACGACTTTATATATGGAAAGCGAAGGGATTCAGAGCGGTTGTCCAATTTAGCCATCATCTCCTATTATGCCGACGAAGAATTAGAATCGTACTTGGATAAAGTTTTGGGCATCCCAAGCCGGAGTCCGGCCCATGACACCCCTGATTGAAACTAAGTCCTAGGTTTATGATTACGCTTCATATTCCTTAGTGTGTAATAAAATTTCGCCATTCCACTCAAATTTGAAAGTTTTTGAGAATTGTCAAATCGAAGTTGGTCTAAAAATTTTTACAAAGACTCTGGTCTTTCGATTGTTTGCGTACATTCTTTTTTTTGAGGTTCAGATTTTTCGTGATAGTTGTTAGTTTTTTTAACCCCCGGAACATCAAGACAAACGTGACGGAAAAAAGCACTCGAGCTAGAAAATCAGCCGCAACTCAAGATCCGGAAAGCGCTAAATCCTGTGCGGCTCTAATTGTCAAGCAATTCCCACGCGCTTATCACATACGCATTTGGACACACCTTTCGCCACTTGGCTGGGATAGAGTTTTGTATGTTTACGCACGAAATGCTAAGGAAAAAAACTTAAGTGTCCAAGGCTTTTATCGCTTTATAGTGCACAAATATTAAGTTCACAACGACTTCCGAGTGCGAAGAACATCCATAATTTTTGTACTTGGTCTTTCGTACGAGAAGATTCGAAAAAAAGTTGGTACTCCATATAGTGCAGTGGATAGGGAAGCTGACCATCAGATCTGGCTAAGTCAAATAATGTTGGGCCCCGTAGGTTCGATCCCCGGTAGGCAAAACTTTGATTTTCAACAAAATTTTGCTCCCTGGAAATGAAAAGGGAAAGGGGTCGGTGTTTTGAAGTGAAAATCAATCTATTTATGTAAAGAGAGTTATATAAACGTTTTTAAAGTTGATTTTATTATAAACAAATGTGTTCGCGCGTGCCTTATTTGTTTGGTTTTCCCTGAATCAGGGTCAAGGAAGCGTTTTCACGGTTCGGGAGTGCGCGCAATCGATTCCTCGCATAAAATTACCCCTAGAGGGTCACTTGTTAACAAAATTTAGAAAATTTTTCTGCCCGGCCCTAAGTTGGACCCCCTTTAAGTTATACTCCATCTAACAGCCAAAGCTTATATATCCTTCCCTCTTTAAGTTAAAACTCGATAGATTTCTCTTGAAAAGTGACACTTTTCTCAAAAGAATATTATAACATGAAAATTGAACTCCTTTGTCAGATTTGTTGACAGTCTCAAGTGCTTTCTTTATTTTCTTATACTTGTTAGCCTTATCCAATTTCATTTCCGGACTTGTTGCTTTTATCGTTTTTTTTCGCACAGCTTTGCACACATTATTATTCCTTCTCCTTGCATAATACAGACCAAAGCATAAAATTCACCAGATTCTTCTATGTTTCTCTCTGATCCACCTTGAATCTATTGAAACAGGCACGAACGAACCGAGGGCGGCCCTTCCAAGTGGGTCAAACAAATTCGAGAATGAAAGTTTAAAAAAAGAATGTAAGGGAAAATGGCGTTGAACGAGAACCACGAGCAGTGCACATAGTAAAGTGGTCAATGGAAAGGCGGAACAGGTGAGGAGAGCTTTTTTACATGTGCCTCGTTTATCTCACAAAGTCGAGAAGTCCTCAAAATCGAATGGGGGGAAAATGAATGAGAGGAACGAAATGGAAGGCTTCTCCTGACCCTATTACTCGTTGGCTAATGGGATTTCTAGTTTTTTTATATGCTTATTGTAATATTGGGTTGTTCGAAAAGCTCGCGGAATTTTATCATGATTTTTGGACCCGAAAATTTTTTTCTAAAAAGTGCATTTCCGAATTTTGAAAACGTTTCCCTGAATCAGGAAATTGGAGTGTGTGTATTGAAGCGAAAATCGAACATTTTACATTTTAGATTTTCTGCGTGAAAATGAAGGTAATTTTATGCGGGGAATCGATTCCGAATCGTGAAAAAAAGCAGCATTGGGCCCGCAGGTTCGATCCCACTTGGGCAAAAATCTTGATCTACAAAAATTCTTGTAGATAAATTAACTTATCTTCCTTTTTTCTCTATTCTTTGTAGGGAAAGTTTTTTGTAGATCGAAATTTTCGCCCTAGTGAGATCGAACCTGCGGGCCCAACGTTGCTTAACTTGCCAGATCGGACGGGCGGCTTCCTTATCCACTTCGCGAAGTCGACATTTTTCGCAAAGCTAGCCATGAAAACGTTATAAAGTCTGTTTTTTCGCAAATATCCAGTTGCGGATTTTTGAAAAACTCGATTTCAAATCTTTTCGCTTCAATATTTAAAAAAACTTGCATTCAGGCAATTATAGTAATACTTTTTGAACAACACATTGTTACTCCAGTCGTTTTAGGCAAAAATTGCATTTTTGCGACTTTTCGCTTCAATACACAATACGTCTTTCTTGAATCAGGGAAGTGTTTTTTTGCTTCGAAAATGCCAAATTTGGATTTTCTGCATGTTTTTACCCCTAAAGGGGTCATTTTCAGGAAAAAATTTTGGGTGTCCCCCCTCTCTATTATGTGTAGTAGCTCCAATAGTTTTGAATAAGAAATAACGAATGTTGAGCAACTGCTCAAATATAAAGCGTGTAATGAGGAGAACTTCATTTTGTTGTTATTTTGTTCTTTGTTGTTAGTTTGTGTAATAATACGAACACTTGTTAGTCGAAAAAAATTTTTAGAAAATAACAAATAGCAAAAGCAATACTTTTTCCAACTTTTTCTTTTTTTCTGATATTCTCTTAGCTCTACTATTACCTAACGTCTAATTTATTTGATATAAAAATAAAATGGTCAACACGGATGTCTTAAAGAAGCACGCTTCCCAATATAAGCTCACAAAGGATACCGCCGGTGAATACCATAAACAGTAAGTGGTGCATTTATTTATCTTATTTTCATAAAAGAAGGCTTAAAGGACCAGACTACTATTGTGTTTTTGATGCCATTTGATAGAGCATAAAATTTGGAGCATTTTTTGCTTTTATGGTACTACTTGAAAATCTAACCGTAAAAAGTTATGTGCGAAACAAAAAATTTTTTAAACGAGTTTGAACATTGAAACGAAGAGCTTGTGGATCAATCAGGTTGTTTATTGAAGCGATTTAATTCAAAATCTTTGACCATTTAAGAAAAAATAAATACAGCATTGTTTATAACTCGCGGAGACGAATAAAATGACACCAAAATTATCAAATTTGAAAATGGTTCTGGGTTATTGAAACGAAAACCATGAATCAGGGATTTCGTTTCAATAATCCAAAACATTTTTCAAATTCGTTAATTTTGGTGTCATTTTATTCGTCTCGCCGAGTTATAAAAAACGCTGTATTTGGTTTTTCTAAATGCTCAAAGATTTTGAATTAAATCGTTTTAATAAACAATCTGATTGATCTCACAAGCTCTTCGTTTCAATGTTTAAACTCGTTTGAAAATTTTTTTTGTTTTGCTTATAACTTTTAACGGTTAGATTTTCAAGTAGTACCATAAAAGCAAAAAATGCTCCAAATTTTGTGCTCTATCACATGGTATTAACTCTCCAAAAGTAGACTGATCCTTTAAACCTTTTTACAGATTTTTATCCATTTTAAGACTTTTCGAATAAGGATAATGTTTGACTTTTTTTAGGTTGTTTAAATTGCATAGGGATGTGGCTGAAGATTATGGTAAGAATTAAGACACAAATTGCATAATGAAAAATCTTTTCTAGGAGCAGAAGACATCGACCCAGATGCCGTTGGCAAAGCCCAAAAGTATATAATGTATGGAATGTCCGAGCTGCAGTACTTCTTCCGGTTGCCTGACGCCTTTGGTAAGTGTGTCGCGACTAGACTTTCAAGTATCCAACTTTCTAGGCGATGATCGAAAATGGCGTAGCGCACTTTCAACATTCAAAGAGCATTATGACGATGTTGGAGTTCCCCTAAACAAATTCAACGTAAGTATTGTGTGTTGGCCGGAAAGTTGTGCCACCTCGTTTTTAGGAATACTAATACTTAGTATTAAAAAAACGTATCACAAGTATTCGTGTCAATACACAACAAAATTCAAATTTTTTGGCGGAAAATTCCATAAAATGAACATTGTAGAAATTTTTTAAGACTCGCCAATCACGACGTACAAAAAATCATAAAAGGTGAAGGCAAGGGTCAAAATTTCAAAAAAATGTTGCCAATCGACTCAGCTCGCCGAGCGTTTCAAAATGACTACCATATCATGGGGTTTTGTGGACCATTTGCCCATGGCCGAGTGGCTAAAGCGCTGCCCTCACTCAAAGGGAGCGGGTTCGATCCCGCGCCCAAAAGTTAGTTTTTTAATTTGTTGTCAAAAGTCATAAAAATTTTTGCATGTCAACATTTTTATGCGTGGAACACGATGGCGCTATTATTTTTTTGGAAAAATTAGAAAAATCGAAAAATCTACAAAAAATCAAAAAAACTTTTTTTGATTTTTATGCGATTTTCCAATTTTTCCAAAAGTTTTCACGGAAAAATAATAGCGCCATCGTGTTCCGCGCATAAAAATATGGATATGCAAAAATTTTTATGACTTTTGACAACAAAATAAAAAATTACTTTTGGGCGTGAGATTGAACCAGCGCCCTATGAGTTAATGCAGAGCGTTTTAACCACCCGACCATGGGCAAAGCCCAAAAAACCCATGATATGGTACTCGTTTTGAAGCGCTCGGCGAGCTGAGTTGATTGGCGATATTTTTTTAATTTTGACCCTTGCCTTCATCTTTTTTTGTTCACCAAATCTTCAAAATACACAACTGTTTTATAGAAAACAACCGACGCCTTCTTAGCGGCCATGGAGAAAAATGCCGGTGGAGTCACAGCTGAACAAAAAAAGAACTGGGAAGAGCTATTGAAAACTGCTTATGATAATATGAAATCTTGGGGATGGTTCTAAACGGCTCGTATTTTCTTTTACACGATGTGTATTTTTTAAATGATTTATGATTTAAACAAAGTTTCTTTTTACCTCTGTTTTCAGATTCAATTATATATTGATTACATCGCATAAAGTGGTTTTATTTTTTTTATTGGGTTGTGCGGAAAATAACCGGCTTTTGCAGATTCAATTGTATCGTTTTAAAAATGACTCCTCTAGGGGGATTTTTCTATGCGGAGAATCGATTGCGCACATGAAATGGTCGGTGTATTGAAACGAAAATCTGAATTTGAATTCCTGAAGGAAAACATTTTTTGAAAAATTCCACCGCCAATCGATAGAGCGCGCATCGAAAAACGATAGTACCCCAATTTTCGTGAAAAACATATTCTTCGTTTTTGAGGGGGAATTTAGTTCAATGTTGGCAAAAAATTTCGGTCAATTTATGCAAATTTCGATCATTTGTTATCAAACTTTGAACTAAATTTTTGTAAACGATCTTTAGCCTAAGCCTAGACCTAAGCCTAAATCTAGGTCTAAGCCTAGACCAAGCCTAAACCAAAGTCTAGACCTAAGCCTAGGCCTAAACTTAAGCCTAAACCTAGGCCTAAACCTAAGCCTAAGTTTTTTTGAACTAAATTTTCTCAAAAACGAAGAATTTTGTTTTACACGAAAATTGGGATACTACCGTTTTTCGATGCCCTCTCTATCGATTGGCGGTAGAAAATTTTCAAAAATTCCTTCAGGAATTCAAATTCAGGTTTTCGTTTCAATACACAGACTATTTTCACGTTGCGCAATCGATTCCCCCTCATAGAAAACCCTCCAGAGGAGTCATTTTTATTACGATACGATTGAATTTGCAAAAGCCGGTTATTTCCCGAACAACCTTAATAGACGTCGGAAAAAAATGGGCTAAAAGTATTATTAACAAAATGCCAAAATATGTGATTTCGGCCAGCCGAAACTTTTCAATCCAATTGAAAAGTTTCGGCTGGCCGAAATCACTATTCCACATGTTTTTTTTGATTTTCTTATTTCTACACGGCTGAAATTAATGCAATAAAAATTTAATAAAATAAAAGTTTCTAATATTTTCTTTTTGTGTTACAATATTTTGTTTTAAGAAAAAAACACCTTTGCAGTCGATTTTTTAAAAATTCGTTCAGATTCTGAAAGAGCATGGCCGATTTAAAAATCATGGAAAAATGATTTATACTTTTCATATGTGAAATAATAGGCAAATTCTAAAATTCCATTAGAATGGTTAACATAGCTCAGTGGTAGTGGTCTCGGCTTCGATTCCAAAAGTAGCGGGATCGAGTCCCACTCGCGGCGATTTGATTTTGCCGCAAAATAGAGAGTTTTGAAGTTATCTACTATTTTCCGGTAAAATCAAATCGCCGCGAGTGGGATTCGATCCCACTATCTCTTGGAATCGAAGCCGAGAATTTTTGGCTAAAAATTGAATTTTTGACAAAAATTGAATTTTTGGTCAAATGCTATATTTATTTTTGTCTAAATGTTCAAGGATTTAGAATTATTTTCTTCTCAATATAGAATTTATTGATTCAGGAAAAAAACTATCGTCACGACCCATGTACAAGCTTTCGTTGCAATAAACAAAATTTCAAAACTCGCCAACTTCACATGCAATTTTCTCGAAAACTACAACGATCCAGAACACGCCGTAAAAAGAAAAAATGCTCCATTTTCATGAACTTTTTGAATATATACAAAAATGACAACTTTTTTTCCTACCGGACTGGTGCTTTAATATAAAAATAATTTGTATACATATTTGTTAAAAATAGCTATGAAACTTGATACACTATCGTGTCTTAAAATTTTTCTTTTCCATGCCTTTTTTTATATTATATGTGTAATTTGTAAATTGCTCTTTCATGCATCTTGTTTTGTCGTAAATTATTATGTCAGAATTTCTCATTACGCATAAATTATCCCCAAATTGTTTCATCGAATTTAGATACCCCCATCTTTCTAGAAAAAACTGCACTATTATTTTTTTCCTTTTTCCTCTTACTTCTTTCGTTTCAATCATACTTAGGCAAGGAGGGGTACTGTACCTCCCCCCCCTAATTCGTCGTATCGGGGGAAAAATTAGTGGACCAATTCGTATTTTGACGGCAAAACATACCGTATTCTCTCTAATAGAAGCACTCCTCTATTTGAAGCACCCCCCTCCAATAAAAGCACCCCCTGAGGACCAAAACATAAGGGGGGAGTATGATGTTTTTTCTAAAATTATGGATAAAAAGTGTCCTCCGAGGGGGGGGGGGTTGAAAAATAGAAGCACCGGTGCTTCTATTAGAGAGAATACGGTATATACGAATTCGTATTTGACTACGATTTCGTATTTCCAATTTGTATACGAATTCGTATTTCTACTTTTTCGCCTGTCGACGTTTTTTTTTGGTCGACAGTAGGGACCAATTCGTATTTTGGGGCCCAGTACCCCCCTGCTTGCCCATGTATGGTTTCAATACACAAATTACTTGTAATCAGGCAACGCTATTTACTGACAAACGTTTGTGTATTAAAACGAAAGAGGAAAAAAGTAAGGGGGAAAAAGTAGTAGTGTCGAAAAGACGCCACCTCGGTCGTAAATGATCTTGGTGCTCCTATCGCTTTCAAAAAATGGGGAAAATCCAGGGGTGCCAAGATTGCTAGGCCTAAACTTAAGCTTAAGTTTAGGCTTGGGCTTAGGCTTAAAGGACCAGTCCAGTAATTTACAATCATATGAAAAAAATGATATATTCGGAAAGATCATGAAAAATGGAGCATTTTTTGTTTTTACGGCATATTCTGAGTCGTTGTAGTTTTCGGGATAATTGCGTTTGAAATTTTGAATTTGTGTACAAGCTCTTCGTTTAATACACAAACTTTTTTGCGGAAAAATCGATTTTTGCATCAATTTTTTAAATTTCCATAAAATGAACATTGTAGCAATTTTTTATAGATAAACGAGACGAACAAAATGACACCAAAATTATCCAATTTGAACACTGTTTTGGGTTATTGAAACGAAAACCCTGATTCATGTTTTCGTTTCAATAACCCAAAACTATGTTTAAATTTTATAATTTTTGTGTCATTTTATTCGTCTTGGCGAGCTATAAAAAATGCCATCTTTTTGAAAAATCTAAAAAGGTAAAAAAAAGTTAAAAACAATTGGAATTCGAACCTGCAACATTAAACTGCAATCGTGAAGTCCTAACTATTTGGCCATGAGATTTTTGTTTCCGGTTCAATTTTATAACTTTCGGGCACCGTGGGACATCACCAATACTTGAAACATTGTATAACAGCTTTTTTGATCGTTTACAAAGTTTTCCTTCATCCACTTGACGCATGACATTGAAAATCTGAAATCGAATAAATTGTCTGTTAAGTAGTTTTAAGGAAAAACCGGTTGTAACATTCATTGGCGGCCAACTGGCCAAGTGCAGAAACAATTAAGATATTTTGAGAGTAATTGGATAAATTTTACGGGCATTGTTTCTTTTGATTAATTTATTTGTTATGTTGAAAACTAGTGGGTATTTTATGACGCTGATTTAGGATGGAGTTGGTGTACTGACGCGAAAATCGAAAAAAATTTTTATTTTCGCCTGGAAAACATCCATCTGGGAGGTAATTTTATGCTGAGAATCGATTGCGCACAGTTTCTAAGCATGAAAATTTTTTGTTGATCTTGATTCAGGAAATGGAGTTGGTGTATTGACACAAAGAAGAAATTTTTTCGATTTTCGCGTCAATACACCGAATCCATTCCCTGAATCAGGGAAATGTTTCAACAAAAAAATATTTGTGTTCCCAAAAAACCCCCGCGTACCAAAAATTATCCAATTTTCCCACTTACTAAATGATGCCAAAAAATTCGACTCTGACGGGAATTGAACCTTTCTACTATGGCGCAAAAAATTTTGCCTCCAAAATCTAATAAAGGCAAAAAATTTCATGTGAAGTTTGCTTTTAAAACATTTTATGATTCTAAAATAAAAATGTTCGCCCTTGGTGGGATCAAACCCGTGACTATATCATGAGCGGCCAGCGTCCTATCCATTAGGCCATGCGCGCCCTGCTTTTTTGAGCCTCGCCATGAAACAGAGTTTAAGAGAAAGATCAAAGATCGGTCCAATAAGCTTGGGTTTAGGCTTAGGCATGGGTTTAGGCTTAGGTTTGGGTTTAGACTTAGGCTTAAGCCTAGGCTTGGGTTTAGGCTTAGGTTTAAGCTTAGACTTATTCTTAGGCTTTGTCCCAGGGTTAGGTGTAGGCATGCGCGAAAAAAGATAAGTAGGATCAAGTTAATTTTTGAAAAAAATCACTTTGGTTTTTGCCGCCCGCAGAAACTCATAATTTTCGTGGGTGGGGGATATGTCTTCTCCGCTGATTTGTAGACAAGTTTTTTAAACATAACGACATTTTTCTTCGGGTCATTGCACTTACGACAGGACAGGGTGGACAAAAAAAACCGTACGTTTGCGTTTTTTGGTGAAAGATTTTCAAAATTTTTTTTTCAAAAATCACCTATAAGGGGTATTTTCATGCAAGAAATCGATTGCACGTTTTCTCGCATGAAAATACCCCTTAGGAGTCATCCAGATATTACGTAA
>JAQGBS010003480.1:0-11471 GCA_034698545.1 Acrobeloides obliquus
CAAATTCAAAATTTCAAACGCAATTATCTCGAAAACTACAACGATTCAAAACATGCCGTAAAAACAAAAAATGCTCCCTTTTTCATGATCTTTCCGAGTATATCATTTTTTCATATGAAAATTACTTGTAAATTGCTGGACTGGTCCTTTAAACAAATGGCCGTATGAACGGTTAAACCCGATTTGGATGATTTTGGTGTCATTGGATAGCCCTTGAAAAATGCTTCAAATTTCATATAAAACCCATTTCATGAAACTCAAACGACCGGAGATATGTGAATTTCTTTCTATACAATAGGAAAAATTTTAGACCAAAAATTCACTTTTTGGGGTTTTTCTCAAAATTTTTTCACGAGTGCATATGGTTCTGCTTATATTGCGAGAAACTACAATTTCAGGCCGTCACAATGACACCTCGCTCATAGTCAAAGTCGGGTTCTAACATAGGCAAATATGCAAATCTATGTTACTCCTCAGGTTTCTCTCGAAAACGGTACCATGTGCCAAAATTCGCATATCTCAGAGTGAATAAATCCGTTTGGGATTTGGTGTCATTAGATAGCTTATGAATTCTACTTGATTTATTCTATAAACGACCTCTTGACAAATCCACTTAGTTTTTGAGCTAGATCAATTTTTCTGATTTTTGGGTGAGTTTTTCGGGGTCTAACAAATCACTTTTCGTGATTTTTCTCAAAATTTCTTCTCGGGTGCATATGTTTAGGTAGTTTTTATGAGAAGCAACAATATCTAGTCTAAAAAATGACACCTTGCTCATGGTTTAAGTCGAAAAAATTTTTCAAAAAGAAATTTTCTCAGAACAGGTAGGTTTCTACCAGAAAAAAGTTTTGATTTAGGTTTCTTAATTTTTGAAAGAGTTGAAAACCCAGGGCTGCCACTGGATAAAACACTTGCATAAAAACCAAACGGTATGCAGCCTAGAGGATGCGAGAAATTTTGAGATCTTGTACCCCTTCTTGTGCGCCTATGCTCTTCCTACGACCCTGAGGGAGACCAAAAGTCTTTCACTGTACTGATAGTACTCAGTGAGGGAGGCCAAACTTCCCTACTGATCATAAGCCACGGGGTAAAAGGCGCCAGATATAAACAAGGGGGTACATATTTTGTGTTTCTAGGATAGTAGGTTTTTAAAAATGAATGGAAACTTTTTTGCTTTTGAATAGTAGGGTATAAACTAAAGGAGTTAAAAAGCCTTCTACGATGATAGGGTCCTTCAAAAAATCGGCTTTAGGATAGAAGAAGGGGTAAATATATTCACCCCGTCCATGTCTGAAAGGCGCTCAATCTTCAGTTTATTGTATTAAAATTCCCTTTCCTAAAATTTAGAGCTCCGCTGAAGGGGCCATCGTGCCTGTTGCTTGTTATTAATGAGTTGGCATTTTATGTTGGTTAACTATTGAGTAAATAGCAATTTCATAAAATTTATTGATCGATTATTTTAGTGATAAGAAAATCAAAATTTGACTCAGCTTTATAAAGGTATACCTTGGGCATACCTTGTTGAATTTGTACAATTAAATTTCATCATAAAACATGAACCAGGACCATTTTGACGATGAATTGAAAAAGCACTTTAAAATAACATGGAAAAACAAAATTCGCATTCATGGATGTGGTGTATTTAAATTCGATACAGACAACTTTAAGAGGAAGAGAAAAAAATTGGATGGTAATCATAGCGCAGTATATATCTGGTCCCATGAGGAATCCGGAAAGCTTATTGCAGTAAAAGAATTTCCATTTCCTCTTAGAGAAAAGGAACCAAAAAATTTTTGGAGGGAAATTTTTCATCTTCAAGCTTTATCATTTTATCCTGATGTAGTCAAGTTTTATGGCTTTTACATTGATAGAAGAATGAAAATATCCACTATGCCTGCCGCTTTTATATTTATGGAATATATGGAGATCACTTTAGAAGATCTATATAAAGTTTTTCATAGTGATAACAAAAAAGTGCCACAAAATTTACTCGCGTATATTGCCATTTCTCTGGTAAACGCTTTGTCAAGTTGTGAGGAGAAACAAATTGTACATCGTGACATAAAGCCTAGCAATATTATGATTAATATTTTTGGTGAAGTCAAACTATGCGATTTTGGATCTTCGCGTATTGAAGGCATGAGCAATACAATAAACGTTGGAACGATTGGTTATTGGCCACCAGAACGCTTTGATACACAGACAGAAGATTTAAGAAATGATGTATGGAGCATGGGTATCGCAATTTTAGAAGTAGCTTTTGGAATGCTTCCCCATAAAGAAAACCGCGATCATAAATTCGAAGAAAACACGTTAAAGGATCATATTCGTGGGTATAGCACGCGCGAAAAAATACATGAATTGATTGTTAAATGTCTTGCTAGTGAATACGATTATCTTGTGTATGAATTTGTTTCATACTGTCTTAAGAAATACGAAGATCGAACCAAAACTTGTGAAATTTTCAAGAATCTAGGTTTATACAAAGTATACAATATGGAGGGACTTCAAGAGGAAAAAAATTTAGCTTTGACAACTGTTCGGGAGTTTCAAGTACGTTTAAAGAACCATCCCACTCGGAAAAATTGCGAAAAATTATATATTCGGAAAGTTCATGAAAAATGAAGCATTTTTTGTTTTTACGGCAACCTCTGAAACGTTATAGTTTTCGAGATAAATGCGTTTGAAATCTACGATTTTTGAAATTTGTATATTACAGCGAAAACATGCACGTGTATTAAATTCGTCCCTGAGTCAATAAAAGTTGTGTATTTACGCGAAAATTTAAAAAAATCGTTTTCATCGACTTATGAAAATTGCCGAAAAATTTTGAAAGTTGCGTCAAGACATAATTGTGCACAACTTTTATTGATTCAAGAACGAATTAATCCCACGTGCATGTTTTCGTTGTAATATACGAATGTCAAAAATCGTAAACTTCAAACGCATTTATCTCAAAAACTATAACGATTCAGAGGTTGTCGTAAAACAAAAATTGCTCCATTTTTCATCAACTTTCCGAATATATCATTTTTTCATAGCGTTTTTTCCGAGTGTACTGATTCTTTAAAATTTATAAATAGCTTTAATAATAAACATTTTTAGGCCATGCAAAGGGTTATTTCAACAAATGAGCTAAAAAGTTTTAACGATCCTGGTTATGCTTCAATTTCTCAGTTTCAGTCATTGGTTACCCAGGTTAATTATTAATTGCACATTGAATACATAGACCTGGATGGAAATGGCCGAAATTTTTGGCCAACATGGTAGTGGGAGGGGGTAAAGTTGGATAAATTAATAAACTTTTGAAACGTCCCCCCCTAGTGGCGGATTTAAGGGAGCAATTGTTCACCCTCCCCCATTCCAAACCGACCAAAAGCCGGAAAAACAAGCCCCCTTGTTTTTTGGCTAGCCTTCTTCCGGCCAAAAAGGGAACCTTTTTACCCCATCTAAAGGAGTACCGTACTCTTATGATTTTTTGACCGGCCTTCGTCCGTCCAAAACTTAAGCGAGGACCATTATGTTTTTCGGGCGTTCGGCTCATAAAATGGGGGGGGGGCGGAATGTGCATATCTGGGCAGCATAGGTGAAAAGGGGTTGCAGATGTGCACCTTCCATCCACGCAAAAAGTGGTCGACCCCCCCCCCCTCTCCCACGCAAATTTCGCGCCGAAGACGCGAAAAAACATAAGGGGGACCCTTATATTTTAAATGTTTTTGGAAAATCAAAAAGTTTTTATCTTTTTTTTAACAAAATTTTCAAGTTTTTAATTATTTTTAGTCAAAATTTAACCATTTTTTGCCTATTTTTATATTTTTTCTTTAGTAAATTTATTTGGGAAGGAGGTCAAAAAATTTCTAATACATTTTTTGACCCATCATCCCCACGCAAAATCGAGAAAAATTTATATTTAAAAATGCAATAATTTGAACCCCGCGCAAATTTTCGAAAAATATTCATCCCCCTTTCACCTATGCTGGGCAGAGGGGCCCATATTTTCTAAACATTTGCGAAGGGTAAAGGGGCAACTTCGACAATTTTGCGACCCCTCCCTCAAGTTGATGACTAAAAAAGGTCGCCAAGATTTGAGAGAGATAAAGTGGAAAATTTGATTCTTTTGCGAAGGAGGAGGGTCCATTTCTGGACCCCCTGCCCAGGTATGATCGTATTCCCCATGTCGAAAAAACAAGAGACAAAAATCAGCTCCAGAAACATTAAAATAATCGATATATGGCGACCCCTTGAAATGTATCCTTTAACGCATGTACGCAACAGGAGAGCTTTTAATATTTATTTTAGAGCTCACTTAATCCAGCAGCTCATTGTAGAAACTCTATTATTTTGGAATCTGATCAGTCACTATCTACAGGGCAAAATACAGGCAGTTCTGTAGGAAGTCGAGAGGAAAACATTGTTAATGAGCAAGCACCATTATTCAATCCTGTTCCAACATCCGTTTCGGAACCGGTACACGTACCTGCGACAGTATACGTACCCGTTCCAATATTCGTACTTGCTCCACCTAGAAATGCACCAGATCCTATTCAGAATGTAAATATCGACATTCTCATACAAGCACAAACTCAACATCCAAACAACGCGGCATTTATTACAGGTTAAATATTTGTTTAAATTTTTTAAACATCAATATAGAATCACGTGATGATCATGAAAGAATAATACGGGAAGTAAATGATCGCTTTTTTGAGCTTAATCCTTTGTTGTTACAACTGGAAGCAAGTATGTTTTTATTATTATTATTTAAACAAGAGTAAGAAAAGGGTTAGCTATACGAAAAGTGTCGCTATGTAGCGCAGTCATATATAGAGAAGCCGACCGTCTGATTTGGCAAATTAAGCAACATTATGGCCACCAGTTTCGATCCCACTAGAGTAAAAATTTTGATTTAAAAAGATTTTCAAAAAGGGAGCAAAAATTTTTTTGCATTTTTATGACTAGTAGCAACCTATAAAATCAGTGGCGCAAGAAAAGGGGAAAGGAGAGAGCTCCTCCCCCCAAATACGAAAAATTTTTCCTAATGGTTCCCCAACAAAGGGGGACCAAGGTACTTTTTGAAAAAATTTTTGGAACTCCCCCTCCCCAACCGAAACCTTCTTTGTGCTGCTGCATAAAATAAAATTTGTTTAAAAATGTAACACTTGCCATCGCTCTACGCTTTTCAACTTTTTTCTTTCGCTTGTTGAAACTGGGTAAAAAATTGTTAACAATTGTTCATTTTTAATTATTAGATCAATCAACAACATTAAATCAAGTTAAACAAAACCACCGAATGTTGGTTGAAGTAAGAAATTTTTTGGGGATATCCAAACTTTAACTAGACACCGAAATGCTATCTGCCACATTTTTATTATATTTGCATTTTTTACATTGTTATTGTATTTAATAGGGTTGCGGGGATCCCGAATTCGGAATCCCAAATTCGGGATATCCCGACGATTTTGATCCCTAAAATGGCTATTTTTGCGATTTTGGGATCCCAGAGTAATCCCGATCCCGAAATCGGAAAAGGAATCTCGGGCCGATTCGGAATTTATAACAAAAATTAATTTTTTTGAGTATTTTCATATAAAAATAAGCATTGTTTAAAAATTTTTAATCCTTTTTTATGCTTTTACTTAAACGGTAGAAATTAAGTATTTTATGTGTCACATTATGATTTCGAATCAAGAAATTTGGATTAAAGAAAAAATTCTTTTTGAAAAAAATCAATTTTTATAAAGAAAATTATTACAAAAACCCGATCCTTATGTATGACTCTTTATGACTTTTATGTTAAACTTTCCTATTGCCATTAAATATTTTACTATGGATACATTATCAATACATAGCCAAGAGGTTGAGTTGAATCAGAGTTGAATTAAAAACATAAGAGGGGGCTTCTGTTCTTGATCCTATCATAATTTGGACAACAAATCTCTACTCCTTGACTATGTAAGAGCATAGATGTATATAGATATTTATAATAAACTTATTTGATATAATAAATAAAAATTAAATAAAAGATTTTAATGCAAAAAATTCGGTCAAAGCCTAAAATTTAATATCTAGACATCATCCTTTAATATTAATCACATATGATTGTTAGATTAATTGGGAACAACAGGAGCCACTAGCCTCCCCCTTCCCAAACATGGAAAAATAAAAAAATTCTCCACTTGGCTCCCTTTATTGATTTTGGCCAAAAATTTAAAAAATTCTAATTGTCTTTTCACAAAAAGTTTCTATTTTTTTCCATCAAACCGAACTACCGTACCGATCATAAGACGGATACAAGGCACTCAATCCCCAGTTTGTTGTATTAAAATTCCCTTTCCTAAAATTTTATGTATGTATATTATTGAATAAATGGCAATTTCATAAAATCTATTGATCGATTTCGAGTGTTTATTTTAGTGATAAGAAAAAATAAAATTGACGCAGCCCCATAAAGGTGCTTACCTCTTTGAATTTATACAAGTGGTATAGACAGTCAACTTTAATTTGCAAAGAGAAATTTTCAAGAGATTCAATCATAATAGGGGTAAGGCAAATTTTTATGATTATTTTTCGTATGCTTGTCGGTTAAAATTTTTCCCAATGCAATCCCAATACCCTAATTGTTCTCCATTATTATTTTCCTCCAAAAATATCCAAAAATTCCCATTTTTTAAACAAAAAATAGTCATTTTGAAAGCATTTTCAGCTTAAAAATACACAATTTCATGTCAAAAATTGAGTCGCTTGAAGTTTTTTTGTTAAAGCTTCAGAATGTAAGCACAAATTCGATGCACGGAGCACTTTGATAAAAAGTTAATGATTGGAAAAATTTTCAATTTTATAAAAAATAATAATAAAATTTAAGGATATTTTATGCAATGCTCCGCTAATTATGAGAATATTTTTGGTAAAAATGTGAATAAACTTATATTTCCTAATGACAAAAAAATTTATGAAACTATTATGGAAGACATTATAATACAGGATACCATTGAAGGTAACTCAAGATCAATTGTGCGGAAGGCAATTCACAATCCTACTCAACGAGTAATGGCGATCAAATCCGTATATATTCCAAATACTCGCCAAGAGAGCTATGAAGATAAATTACGCAAATTAGTGAATGAAATTAAAATTTTAAGGGACCTTTCGGCATGTCCAAATATTGTTACCTTTTATGGGCTAATAATACATGACAATGCAGCACATATTTGTATGGAAAAAATGGAATTTCCACTTCGTGATTTTTATAAAGGAGTTCATAAGAAACTTAACATATTTCCTGAAAATTGGTTAGGTTATATAAATGTGGCTATATTAGATGCACTTGTCTTTTGCAAAAGAATCCAAATAATTCATCGTGATATCAAACCAACAAATATATTGCTAAATTGTCAAGGTGAAATAAAATTATGTGATTTTGGTGAATCTCGATTATTACAAGGTAATTTTTTGTTTTGATGATTACAAAGTAAGCTTAAAATCATAATCGAAAGCATCTCTGACGGCAACTCTACTGAGTGATTTTTTTGTTGAAATTTATTGCACTGAAATGCTTGAAATAGCATAAAACTAAGAAAAACACCGTTTTTTGAACAATTCATAAGTGCCCTGGCTCTTTTGTCTCTCTGAAAAGAAAAGTAAATATCTCAACAAATACGCAGCGCCTCAAAAAACTGATATGTGCATATGATAGAGCAGAATTGGTTCCCTATAAATGAAAAAAATTGGCATTAGATCATCCCTTTTTTGAGTTATTGAAAAGAAAACATGAAACAGGCTTTCATTTCAATAACTCAAATCAAATTTCAAATTGGATATTTTTGGAGTCATTTTATTCGTCTCATAGAGTTATAAAAAATTGCTACAATGTTCATTTTATAAAAATTTTAAGATCTTTGTAAAAATGGATTTTTAAAAAATAATTCGTTTCAATAAACAGATTTGAATCAGGAATTCAAACGGCATCAATCCTTTCCCTTCAATACACAAACAGGTTTAAAATTTGTATGCAATTTGGTATGTCAAATATCCCCTCAGGGTTGTCGAATTGGAATTTACTTCCAAAGCAAAAAGTGGTTGCCCCAACGTGAACTTTCTTTTCCACTTTTGGACGAAAATGCGGTTCAAAAGTGGACTAGTCGTTTAACTGTAAGAGTGCTCATAAGCCGTTGGCGCACGCAAAAAACTGTAAGCCGTTGGCGCACATCGGCGTTGGCGCGCGTCAACACAGTTGTTGCCCCAACGTCGATTTCAGGGGGAGGGCAATTGTTCGGATTGCCCCGCCCTTTCGCTACGTACCTGGCATAGACAGGCGGAAGACAATGGATAGAGAGACGTGTTTTCAGAATGATTTCCAGATTGTACAAAACAGATCGAGCCTAGACCGGCCGGAGGTCGGCCTAGGCTCGACTGTGACATCACAAATCTTTTTTTGGAAAATTTTTTTTCAAAAATATCAATTTTTTAAAATAAAATTTGCCTATTTTTAAACGTTTTGTTATCAAATTTTTCCTTGAAAAAAAATTTTGGGGGTAAAAATATCACCCCCTAATCTACCCTTCTTTCTATGCCACTGGTTATAACTTGATAGCATGTGTTTGCCTTAAACGAAAAGTATGGCAACATGTCAAAATAAAATATATAAGAATGTGGAAAATGCCATATTTATATGAAAATAAAGAATCTCTGATATATCTTCCAGCAGGCTTCCTAGATCTTATTTTATATTCTTTTAGATTCATTAGCCAGTACATTCGTGGGAACACCTTGTTATTGGCCACCTGAGCATTTTACACATCCTACAGAAAAATACGATCTACGATCTGATGTTTGGAGTCTTGGTATAACATTATGCGAAACTGTTAGTGGAAATTACCCATATGCCATAAATAATCAGTTTGAAACAAGTATCTTCACTTTACGTAAAGTAATCGTGAACAAATCCAGTAAAGAAATTATTAAACACTGCATTGGCGGAAAACAATATTCAGATGAAATGTTTAATTTTCTTAGTTTATGTTTAGACAAATATGAATCAAGACCAAAATTTGAAACTTTATGCCAACTACCGTTTTATCTCAAATATAAAAATATCGATCTCAAAAACATGCCCAGAAACTGTGAAATTGTATCGTTTATATCACAAAACATGGTACAACATTTTTCTATACTTTAACTCTTTAAGGTGCTGCACAGACAATTAATTAAAATTTGAATTCCCGCGGGAGCAAGATTTCGTTTCAATACACAGGTCTTTGGCGGAAAAATCAATTTTCACACCAATTTTTTAAATTTTCATACAAAACATTCGCCATTTTTCTATGAGACAAATAAGATGACACCAAAATTATCCAATTTGAACATTGTTTTGGGTTATTGAAACGAAAACATTTGAAAAATTTTTCGTTTCAATAATCCAAAACAATTTTCAAATTGGATAATTTTGGTTTTATTTTATTCGCCTTATAGAGTTATAAAAAAAGTTGACGAATGTTTTTTATGATATAAAAAACCGGTTTCTGTGTCCGTCCGTACGTCCGGAACCACGAGATCTCAGGAAAGGTAAATCGGATTGACATGTGGTCTTTTTTAATAAGTAGTAGGTAGGGAGTAGGTGTGCAGGAAACCAAAGAAAAGAAATCGAAGACAAAATTTTTTTTTCATTTTTTATCCCCTGGGGGACCAAGAGGGAAAAATCGAATTTTCAAAAAGTTTTCTCCAAATCGGCTAATTTTTTCTACTCAGGGGTTTTCGACTATGGGAAACACTAATCCGAAAGAATGTTTCAATCTTGACATCACGGGGTACTCCTACCGAAGGGATATAAATACCTAGAGGCCAAAATATGCGAATTTCAAAATTGGCACCAAATCGGCTAATTTTTGTACCCAGAGTCAAAGGTACCTTTTGCAACGTAATCGTCTGTAACATCGACGTCTGTAAAGTCAATGTCGGAATCTGTAATATCGATGTCTGTGGCGTCGGCGTCTGTAACATCGACGTTTGTGACGTCGACATTTGTAGAATCGGTGTGCGATGCGTGCGTTGGACTAATGTTTTTTATGAAAATTTAAAAAATTGGTATAAAAATTGATTTTTTCGCCAAAATTCTGTGTATTGAAACGAAATCTTGCTCCCGCGGGAATTCAAATTTTTAATTGCCTGCGCACTACCTTTAACACGGGAATGGTTGCTCGTTACAGCGGTATATCAGAATCATAGGTCGGCAAGGGGGGGGGGGTCTTTCCCTGACCCACGCACGCACGGATCCAAAATTGAGGGGGGACCACGCATTGACCCCGCTGAACATATGAGGTGGTCCATAAAAATTGGGTGTCAGAAGGCTACCTCAAGCTAAAAAAAGTCCTTCTTTTGGTGGAAGTGGTTATCGGATTCGCTCCAAAATGATCAGAAATTTTTCACCATGTGCAAAACATTGAAACAACTCTTTTTTTTGCAAAAAGAATTAAGTTAACATGGGTTTCGGAGGCTTAAAACTCTAAAAAAATCAAAAATGACAATTTCCCAAGAATAAAATGGATTTAAATCAGTCAACTTGTTACCAAACAACCAAACGAATATCCAAAATTTTCTTGAAAATCTGGGCTAAAATGTCTCAGTAACTGACCTTGATAAATACCGATCTTTATATAAAAAAATCAGGGTATGCCTCAAAGATTGGAGTATAACTTTTGGACACTTGGTCGACCCGGACACTTGGTCGACCCGGACACTTGGTCGACCCGGACAGTTGGTCGACCCGGACAGTTGGTCGACCCGGACAGTTGGTCGACCCGGACAGTTGGTCGACCGGACAGTTGGTCGACTGGACAGGGGTCTTAGGCCTTAGGCTTAGACCTTAGGCTTAGGCCTTAGGCTTTAGGCCTTTGGCTTAGGCCTAGGCCTTGAGCTTTAGGCCTTTGGCTTAGGCCTAGGCCTTGAGCTTTAGGCCTTTGGCTTAGGCCTTAAGCTTAGGCCTAGGCCTATGCTTAGGCATTAGGTTTAGGCCTAGGCTTTGGCCCAAGTCGACCAACTGTCCGGTTGGCCAACTGTCCGGTCGACCAAATGTCCGGTCGATCAACTGTCCGGTCGATCAAGTGTCCGGTCGACCAACTGTCCGGGTCGACCAAGTGTCCGGCATTCAATTTTTGGAGCTACTACGCCTGGGGGGCGCAATTAACAGGAATAAAAATGCCGAAGTAAAAATGTCAAAAATATTTTTAACAAGTGACCCCTTAGTGATAATTTTATGCGGGGAATCGATTGTGCGCACTCCCGAACCTTAAAAATGTTTCCTTGACCCTGATTCAAGGAACGAATCGGTATATTGAAGCGAAAATCAAACATTTTGGGATTTTTATGAGAAAACCGTCGATTCTTAGATTTTTCTAGGCGGGGAATCGATTGCGCGCACTCCCGAAGCATGAAAACGCTTCCTTGACCCTGATTCAGGGAAATCGGTGTTTTTAAGC